>BSBM01000073.1:5720000-5730000 GCA_027924585.1 Larix kaempferi
GATCTACTTATAGGATGATTAATCCTTATCAATTTAAGACACCTCTCATGCCTATGGACAATGCAATCCAGATCTACTTACAGGATGATCAATCCTTATCAATTTAAGACATAAGTCTAAGGACGATGTAATCCTATCACGTACATTTTGAATCAACTGTTTAGGGACGATGCAGTCCTATCATGTACATTTTGAACCAACCGTTCAGGGAAGATGCAGTCCTATCACGTACAATTTGAACCAACCGTTCAGGGACGATGCAGTCCTATCATGTACATTTTGAACCAATCATTTAAGGACGATGCAGTCCTATCACGTCTACTTAGAAAAAATCCTAAGGACCACATAATGACCTCATCATCAGTATCATCGACCTCATCATCAGTATCATTGACTTCATCGTCAATATCATTGACCTCATCATCAATATCATCGACCTCATCATCGGTATCATTGACCTCATCGTCAATATAATTGACCTCATTGTCAATACAAGTATCCACATCATCGATACAAGTATCCACATCATCGATACAGGTATCCACATCATCGAAATTACCGTTGATGCAGGCAATCTCATCATCAATGACCATATCACCCCCCCTTTTGAGGAGGGTCCTTCTGAACTACACCAAGATTGTCTCAGAAATACTCAAACTTTACTCGAGACAGAGGTTTGGTCAATACATCAGCAACTTGTTCGTCAGTGCTCACATATTCAAGCTTTATAGCTCCTTTCTGCACCATATCCTGTATATAGAAATATCAGATCTCTAGGTGCTTTGACTTATCATGGAACAATGGATTCTCTGTCATCTTGATACAACTCTGGTTGTCACACATGATCATAGTGGGGTCCATCTCTAAGTCAAACAATCCTGATAACAACTTCCGAAGCCATATCGCTTCACAACTAGCAGAGCAAGTAGCTATATATTTTGCTTCAGCTGTGCTGAGAGCCACACTAGACTGCTTCCTGCTAAACCACGAGATCATGGAAGACCCAAGACAATAAAATCCGCCCGATGTGATCTTCCTGTCTGATACGCTTCCTTCCCAGTCAACATTTGTGTAGCCATACAATCTGAAGTCATGATTTCCAAGATAGTATAGACCAAATTCTATCGTACCCTTTAGGTACCTCATCACATGATTTGCAGCTATTAGGTGAACACATCTAGGTTCCACTAGATACTGACTCAAGGTGTTCACAACAAAGCATATATCTGGCCTAGTGTTCATCAGATACATCAATGACCCAATAATCTGTCTGTACAGAGTTACATCCACTAACTCTGACGAGTCATCTGCTAACAGTTTTAAGTTGGAATCTATGGGAGTGGCCATGGATTTACATTCCAACATATCAAATATTTTCAATATTTCCACAGCATACTTTCCTTGGTTGAGAAAGATTTCTTCTGATCCTTTCCATACTTCCAAACCTAGGAAGTAATGCATCAATCTGAGATCTTTCATCTCAAACTCTGCAGAGAGCTTCTTCTTACATTCGACAATCTGTTTCTCATTTCCAGTCAGAAATAATCATCCACATATAGCAACAATATGACAGGTTCATCATCCATAACCTTGAGATAAAGGTTAGGATCAACTTTACTCTTAATAAATCCCAAGCTTGTCAAGAAACTGTCAATTCTTCCATACCAAGCTCTGGGAGCTTGCTTCAACCCATACAAAGCCTTCTTCAGTTTGCATACGTGGGTTCTTCTATATTCAACCTTAAATCCTTGTGGTTGTTCTATGTACTCTTCTTCCTAAATCACACCATTCAGGAAGGCTGTCTTCACATCCATCTAGTGTAATTTCCACTTCATCATGGATGCAAGTGCCATGATGGTTTTAATGGAAGTGTACCTTGCAACTGGTGCAAATGTCTCTTCATAGTCAATTCCCTCTTTCTAAGAGAACCCTCTGGGTACAAACCTTGCCTTATACTTTTCAATACTACCATCCGCAACATGCTTTATCTTGTATATCCATTTGGAGGATACCACACTCTTGTCCTTTGGTTTGGAAACTATATCCCAAACATCATTCTTCATTATTGACTGATACTCCTCTGTCATTGCCTCTACCCATTCTTTCTTATGAGATGCCTCTTCATAACTAGTGGGTTCTTGATCTAAAAGATCACACATCAAATCCATATAGTTGGAGAATTACTTTGGTTTCTTGCTCACTCTAGTGGAGCCTTCAGGAGCTCCATACTTTTCTGCTCCTTGTATAATGTCTCTTGCCCATGCTAGCTTTATCTTTCTTGATATGTTTATGGTAGGGGGTTCTTGTGGTTCTATCATTTCATGGTCTTCAGGTGTTACATCTTCAGGAGTGGGTGCAACTTCTGCAATTCTGGGAGGTGCATCTTCTTCATATACTTTTTCATACTGGCACTTCCTAGATCTCTTGAGAGTTTCCACTTCATCAAATTTCACATCCCTACTAATTTCCATATGATGGAATCTTGGGATGTATATTCTGAATGCTTTGGATGCTTCACAATATCCAACAAATATTCCTTTTTTTCTAGAAGGATCCAGCTTAGTTCTCTTTTCTTTTGGTATGTGAATATATACTGGGCATCCAAATATATTGAGATGGCGTACCTCAGGCTTCTTCCCTGTGAACACTTCTTCTGGGGTCTTGAATTCAAGAGCACTATGAGATAGTCTATTCTGAACATAGACTGCTGTCATGGCTGCTTCGGCCCATAGATACATAGGTAGGTCTTGATCATGTATCATTGTCTTTACTGCTTCCATAATGGTTCTATTATTTCTTTTCGCAATACCATTCTGTTGAGGATTGTAGGGAGTGGTTAGTTCCCTCTTGATTCCAGCCTCTTTACAAAAGACTTCAGAATCCTTTGAAGTATATTCTCCACCATTATCTGTCCTGAGTGTCTTGATCTTCTTTTCTAAATGTTTTTCTATCAAGACTTTGAATTCCTTGAATTTCCCAAAGACTTCATCTTTTCCCTTTAGGAAGTATATCCAAGTCTTTCTTGAATAGTCATCAATAAATGCAAGGTAGTATTCACACCCACTTACGGATGTGGAGGGCATTGGTCCACATACATCTGAATGTATCAATTCCAAAGTGATTTTAGTCTTTGTCTCACTCTTTGGAAATGGGTTCTTGATATTCTTACCTTTTGCACATCTTTTGCAAGTGCCTATATGTTCAATCTTCAAATATGGAAATCCTGTACTACTTTTCTCACATAGGGTAATGCTTTGTAGTTGATGTGAACAAGCCTTCTGTGCCATAGCTCACTTGGGCTAGTGACTTCATGAACAAGGGCATCTTCTGGATGTCCCTTGAGTTTGTATAGACCTCCTTCCTCTTCGATAATAACAATTGCATCCTCAATTGATTTCCCTTTGGGCCACATGAGTACTTGTCCATCTATGAATGCAACCCTATAACCTTTCTTATCTAATGCTGAGATAGAAAGTAAGTTCTTCTTCAAACCTGGTACATATAATATTTCCTTCATCTTCAATGGAGTTCCAGAATCAAGCTTGTAGATTGCTTCACCAATTCCCTTGATGGGATATTGATAGTCATCTCCTAAATATACCTTCTATGGATAGGTCTTCTCTTCAAGTATTGAAAGAGTCTTCTTTTGTCCTGTCATGTGCTTTGAAGCACCACTATCAATGAGCCATGTATCTTCTCCAGGTGTTACTATCCCAGAGAGTGCTACTCTTCTGCATCTTCTTCTTCTACTTTAGCTCTTTCCTTTTGAGGCCTTTCCTCCTCTTCTTCTTCACCATCATATTCTACTAAATGTGCTTGATGTCTTTTGTGAAGATTCTTCTTCTTCTTTGAAGGACAATTTCTAGCAAAGTGTCCCAGTTTGTGACAACTGTAACATTGAACTGAGGAGAGGTATCTTTCTGAACTTAATCCTCCTTTCTTTTGAAATCTATGTGGAGGTTGAGACTCCTTATGGCCATTCTTCTTGGAGTTGAAATGAATCCTTCTTCTTTTGGTGTGGGTGGAAAAAGATTGGTCATCTTCTTTGAGCAAGGCTTCTCTATTGGATACCCTAACCTCTTCTTGAATGAAATCCTCCCATACCACATCAAACTTCATACTTTCTTTTCTTGCACACATGGTTTGGATGAATGAATCCCAAGGTCTAGTGAGACCATTGAGAGCATTCATGACTAGTTCATCTTCATCAAGGGTGTCTCCAATGGCTTCTAGTTGTTCCTTGAACTAGGAGACCCTTGTGAAGTAATATTGAATAGATTCTCCTTTATTCACTTTGGTACTCTTCAATTGAGATCTCAAGTTCATCTTCCTATTGATGTTCCTCCCTTCATACATTCTTCTTAGGGCATCATACATTTCCTTTGGGGTCTTCTTGGATGCCACTTGGGGAATCAAGTGGTCCTTGATAGAATCATCAATGCTTCTCTTTTCCCTAATCAATTCCTTCTTATAATTCTCTTTGGATTCATCTTTCGTAGGTTTTGCAACCTCATCTTTGATATATTGGGAAAGATAATTCTCTTCAAGAATGAGACCAATCCTATATTTCCATGCCCGAAAATTCTCTATACCCTCTAGCTTGTCTTCAAGCTTAGTGCTTGGAGCCATCTTATCCAGGAGGTCACAAAACGTGAAGTTTCTCAAAGAGTAGAATAGATCTTACCAGGTTGATAGATTTGAGATGACTGGTGTACTCTACTTCTGGAAACTTCAACTTTTCACCCTTCAAATCTGACCAACAACTTTCGGATCTGCAACAGGTTTTCTAGTTTTCTGGTTCGTACTTTTTCTGGTTTACTGGTGCACAGGTTTACAGCATTTCTGGTTCACTGGTGCACAGGTGCGTAGTTTTTATGGTTCACTGGTTTTCTGGTCCAGAAGTCAAACTAGGGTTTGACAAAGCCCGAGGTTCTACCCACTCAAAAATTTTGATCAAGGGCTCAAAATTTTGATTTTGAGGACGGCTATCCAGCGATGCAATCAGATTCCAAAAATTCCAACTTTTGTAGAAACCCTAATTTTCACTGGAGGGGGAGAGAGAGGCATTTTCACCTTGTGAAAGATGTCCTATTTAGGCTAGGTATGATACCATGTTAAGTTTAGCCTAAATTCACAATCAATATCATTGAAAGAAACACAAACACAAGATAGAAAAAGATTTACCTTGGGAAACCCTCATGGGGTAGAAAACCCAGCAAAGCTTTCCTCAATATAGATGATCAACCAATACAAAGATGTAGTCCCCAAACAAGATCTCCTTCTCCTCCTATGCATATATCTCTCTCTCCTATGCGCAATACACAAGTGAGTGAATGAGTGAGTATAATGAGGAACACATGTTAGGAACCCATGTCAACTCTTCTATTTACCTTGTTAGTATATTGTTGTTGGACGCATATGCTTTGTAAGTCGTCCCGTAGTATTTGTTGATCCATAGTTTGTCTTATTGTTGTTGGACACATATGCTTTGTAAGTCATCCCATAGTAATTATTGATCCATAGTTTGTATTGGCCCATGGTTTGTATTGACACATGGTATTGACCCATGGTATTGGCGCCTAGACTTAGTATATAAGTTAGTGTTGAGACCAATGAAGGTACCGTGAAGTTATTTGTATTGAGATTGCTCAAAGGAGGTTTCCCCTTGAAGTGGCCTGCGATCAATATAAAAGTGATTATGAGTTCTTTTATTTATGCTATTTTGTGTGTTTTCATTAATTAAATATTGCAGGTTCTTCACATCTGGTATCATAGCACTTTCTTGGGCTCGCTGGGTGAAATTTCTGCCAATTTTTTTTTCACATTAGTTGCAGCTTCGAATCTGGGAATAATCCCTATCCGCTTAATCGTGGGAAGTACTTGGGCATAAGCCCTAAAACTCATTGTGAGGAGTACCACAGGAACCCCAAAGTAGCTGGCCCATTGAGAGGACTTGCCAGCGAAAAGGGCAACGACCCCTACCTGATTGACTAGTTCCCACCTGTGAGGTAAACCAAGAGCTGTCGTTTGTGGCAAAGTGGTTATCAATTTTAGCTGAACAGTGGAGTGAGGGGTACCGCCCCAATATGCAAGCCGTCAGACAACATTGGTGGCCGAGTGAAACCCCTGAACTGTTAGGAAGCCGCACATACCTGGGATCCATATCTATTTTCAGCTGAACTGTTGTCGATCACTGCCGCATCATTTCAGATCCAT
The DNA here is from genome assembly GCA_027924585.1 of Larix kaempferi. Taxonomy (NCBI): domain Eukaryota; kingdom Viridiplantae; phylum Streptophyta; class Pinopsida; order Pinales; family Pinaceae; genus Larix; species Larix kaempferi. The sequence goes on from BSBM01000073.1 coordinate 5,726,217, forward strand.
TCGAAAAGCCGTTCCAGATCCAACCATTTCAGATTTATTTCAGATCCATCCATTTTCGATCCAGTCGACGCCGCTTCAGATCCCTTTGTTTCCGATCACTTCCGCACCATTGCAGATCTATCTGTTTTAGATCCCTTCCGCGCTGTTGCAGATCTCTGTGTCAGATCCCTTCCGCGCCATTGCAGATCCCTTGTTTTCACGCCTTTTCCCTTGAAACTTCCTTGACACCCCGGTAATCCCATTCTGCATATTTCATTCCTGAGGACCCTATCCCAAATTCCACTTCCCAAAGCCCGAAATCTCACATTTGTCTATTTTTAGGGTTTTCCATAACTTCTTCATATTTCACCCAATCGCCTTCAAATTTTACCACCGAGTTCCTTTCCTAATTCTGCTTCTTTGTCCCTCTCTACCAAATTTTCTCATTCTTTCACCCCGCTTCTGAAATCCCCATTTTTTTCTTCCTTGTCCATCAAAAAGTGTCCAAAACCTACTCAAACCCCAATTACCCCTCTGAGTTTTCCCCAAATCCAAATTTCCCTTTACTAAATAAGATTTTGTTTGTGTTTTTCTATCCATTCCCCCCCCAAAAAAAACTCTTGGTTATGGTTGTCACTCGCGCAGGAGCAACAACCATGGAAGAAGCACTTGCAGCCATCCAAACCAAACTCCAAGATCTGGATGAAAAAATTCTTAGCCACCATCTTTAGCATTCAGCCATGAACAATAACCAACAGCACGAATCTTTGGCAACCAATGGGTTCTCTTCTTCCAGCAATTTCTGTGGTCCGAAGATTGAATTTCCTTACTTTAATGGTATTGATCCAACTGGATGGATCTATCGTGCAGAACAATATTTCAGTCTGCATAATACTTTTGATGTCCAAAAAGTTCCACTTGCACCCTTTCATTTGGAATAGGAATCCCTTCAATGGTATCGTTGGTACGTCAAGGCTCATGACGAGCCAAAATGGACAGATTTTTTCCAACTCCTTTTGCAACGATTTGGTCCTAGTGCTTTTGATGACTTCACCGGAGCACTCACTAAACTTCGTCAAAGTGGCACTGTGAGAGAGTATCAAACAAAATTTGAGAAACTAGTCAATCACACAGAAGGATTGTCTGATGAATTCTACAGGAGTTGTTTGATCAGTGGTCTTAAGGATGAAATCCAGTCAGAGGTTAAAATGTTCTGTCCCAACACAATGATGGAAGTCCTAGGGTTGGCTAAGTTGGCAGAAGACAAGATTGCAGCCCAACAACGCTTCAAACCCACTTTTGTTCCCTTCCGAAATATGGATTCTCAATGACCTCCCATCCTGCCAGCTCCTCGACCAACTCCTATCAAGCATTTGTCTGAAACAGAGATGCATGCACACAGAGAAAAAGGGATTTGTTATAATTGTGATGAGAAATTCACTCAGGGACATAGATGTGTTCAATAAAAGCTCTATCTCTTGGATATGGATTCTCCAGCTGCCTCTACAATTGGTCAAGAAACTCCAGATACAATGGATAATCAAGTCGACATTCAGGAGCCGCTTATTGAACCCCCATCTCAAGATGAACAACTAGAGATATCTCTCCATGCTTTATCCGGCGTCACCACCCCCCAAACAATGTGGGTCAAGGGTTACTTCAAGAAGATTCCTCTTACAATACTCATTGATTCTGGTAACAATCATAACTTCATTGACCCTCAGATCGCCAAACATGCTGATTGTTTTGTCCATCCTTGCTCCAACTTTGAATTCATGGTTGCCAATGGGGGAACCTTACCTTGCAAGGGGAAGTGTCACAATGTGCGTATCTCTCTGGAAGATTATAAACTGTGCTCTAACATGTTTTCCTTGTCCCTAGGCGGATGTGATGTGGTTTTGGGCGTTCAATGGTTATGCACACTTGTCCCCATCTTATGGGATTTTTATGAACTTTGGATGCAGTTTTCAGTCAATCGGAAACAACATAAATTTATGGGCTTACAACAAGGGTATCTCTGCATCATCAGTTCACATCGCCTGAAAAAGATCCTTAAGAAGAATTCACATGGTATCATCGCTCAACTCCATTCCATTCAGATGTGCCCATCAACGGTCTCCCCTACTTCCTTGGATAGATATGGAGGTGTCCTTGCTGCACCAGTCGGCTTGTCGCTTTCAAGAGACCTTTCCAGTAAGAATTTAGCCACATCTACATCTTAGCAGGAAATTATATCTATTTTGCATGCAGTACCGAAGTGGCAGCCATACCTATTAGGGAATTATTTCTGCATAAAGATTGATCTCCAGACTTTGGAAAATTTCCTGGCACAATGGGTCTCCTCCCCAGCACACCTGAAATGCGTTATCCAACTCATGGGTTATGCCTATGTGATCACTTACAAGAAGGGTAAGGACAATATGGTGGTAGATGCTCCTTCTCGCACATTTGATGACCTAGTTTCTCTTACAACTATTTCTCTGCTTGTTCCAAATTGGTTGCAATCTGTTCAACAAGGCTATCTCTTCTATGAAATCCATGCTTCTTCATCAGCAAAGCACTCTGGGTTCCTCAAAATGTATGACCGGGAACAATGTAACTTCTTTTGGCAAGGACTAAAAATGACAATTCAACAGATGGTGGCTGACTGCGATACTTTCCAGGTCAACAAGTGTGAACTGACACTCCTTTCAGGACTGCTCGACCCCTTGCCCATCCCTACACAGATTTGGACAACTATTTCTATGGATTCTTTGCTTGTTCCAAATTGGTTGCAATCTGTTCAACAGGGCTATCTCTTCTATGAACTCCATGCTTCTTCATCAGCAAAGCACTCTGGGTTCCTCAAAATGTATGACCGAGAACAATGTAACTTCTTTTGGCAAGGACTAAAAATGACAATTCAACAGATGGTGGCTGACTGTGATACTTTCCAGGTCAACAAGTGTGAAACAACACTCCTTTCAGGACTGCTCGACCCCTTGCCCATCCCTACACAGATTTGGACAACTATTTCTATGGATTTCCTAGAAGCACTCCAGTGGTACAATACCACATCTAAAAGGACACCATATGAAGTAGTCTATGGATAGGCACTGCCAGTTCTTCTTCCATACACCCTCAAAAACTCCCCAGTTCAGGCAATTGACTCGGTTCTTCGAAACCGCAATCAGATTCTTCTCATTCTGCAGGCCAATATTCACATGGAAAGAATTCGACTGAAACAACAAGCCGATCAGCACCGTTCTGAGCGCACTTTTCACGTAGTTGATATGGTTCTTCTTCGTCTACAGCCTTCCAAGCAACCCTCCCCAAAACTCAAAAGGCGTCAATGGACCAGAATGCAACCCGAGGATGCTACAGGGGAACCACTCCTTCAGATTCTGCATCAATTTTCACATCTAAAGCTTTGAGGACAAATATTTTTCTAAGGGAGAGGGGATGTTAGGAACCCATGTCAACTCTTCTATTTACCTTGTTAGTATATTGTTGTTGGACGCATATGCTTTGTAAGTCGTCTCATAGTATTTGTTGATCCATAGTTCGTCTTATTGTTGTTGGACGCATATGCTTTGTAAGTCGTCCCATAGTAATTATTGATCCATAGTTTGTATTGGCCCATGGTTTGTATTGACACATGGTATTGGCGCCTAGACTTAGTATATAAGTTGGTGTTGAGAACAATGAAGGTACCGTGAAGTTATTTGTATTGAGCTTGCTCAAAGGAGGTTTCCACCTCGAAGTGGCCTGTGATCAATATAAAAGTGATTCTGAGTTCTTTTATTTATGCTATCTTGTGTGTTTT
>BSBM01000073.1:6335000-6615000 GCA_027924585.1 Larix kaempferi
GTTGGTGAATGGTGATCAATTGGCACCCACACATTAATTGAAATCCAACCCCACAGTCACAATACAAACTCATACAAAAAATGTTTGATGGATAGATTTGATCTGAACAAGTTTAACATGAGATCGTCTCATGGATACCTCATTGACTACTTTTTATTATAGTAGGTGAGTGTAGTTATTAACAACTTTAAAAAACTAGCATCGTTGTAACCTCTTAATATTTAAATTTTAAATACTGACAAATTTTAAGTATGCCCATGTAATTAAACTTCACAGCTGATGTGTTTATTTCACGTTCATCTATATTTTAGATATCAAATATGAATAAACAAGAACCACGAGGTGGCAAAGTCCTCAACATTGCCATTGCTTTATGTTTAGTGTGACAATTGCAAAATCGTTTGGAAAAAAGAAGACTATATTGATTACAGAGACATGGCTTTTTGGTTATGGTTCATAAGCATTGGTGGAAGAAGATCACACCTATGAAGGTCAAATTCTGAAAACATTATGCAAGAGCATTGATATGGACAAGAAATTGTACACTACCGAAGGTCAAATTCTGAAAGCATTAAGCAAGAGCATTGATATGGAGAGGAAATTGTATTTTCTTTGTTTAAAAAACATAGGAATTGTAAAAAAAATTTAAACTTATGTAATTGGATTTTGGATCGTATTGTTTTACAAATTCAATTTTCATTCTTTCTACTCAAAGAACCATGAATCTCTCATTGGGAATTTGTTAAGAATCATGAATGTCTCCTTGGGAATTTGTCTGAACTCTTTATAGAGCTATGCTGTTGTAGTTGGTTTAAGCAAATTGTTTTTTTCGCTATACAAAAATATAGATGTCATACTTTGATTGCAAACACTATAACACTCTTTCTCTTGATTGCATTGATGCAAGGAAAAATTATATAAAAACAATCAATGATATAATTTAGCATAAGAAGTTTATTTGTCTTCTAATTAAAGAAATTGACAAATAATCTTATTTTAAGTTTTTAAGCATAATGCTTTTTTTTTAATGGAAAATAACTTTGTGCCATGATTTAGATTGATGCACAATTATGACTTCAATTTTGATTCATGGAGGACTGTTTATGGTATATATCATTTAATGTAATGAAGAGGCCTACAAACTGACTTTAACATTAAAAAAGGTAATGAATGCAAACATCATAAATAGCCACTAGCACTACATTAAAGTCAAGAAATACAATGACATTAAACAAGCCACTTATGGAAAGGCACCAATGGAGAAATGGAGACAATAACAAGAAGGAGTTCCTCCTCTTCCTTCTTCTTTTGTTGGCTTCTCCCTCTAGCACATGTGCTTTTGTCAGAACCCTTCCTCTTACATCTTTCGGAAGTTCTTCCTCTTCAAGCTTCTTTTTTCATTATTCTTATAGTTACTTCTTTCAAAGCTCTTCTTTAAATTGCTTATTTTTACCCTTAGAACATACTTGTGTCAAAGCTTCTCTTGCATTTACTTTTGTTGAGGCTTTACAACTAAATCTTGTTAATGCCCATCCTATGTTTTGTAACAAATCTTGTCACCTACTCAGCCTCCTTATAGGACAATGAGGTAGCTCAAACCTACGACAAGCATACCTAGGTTTCCATTAGGGTACCTCAATCTCACATCAAGTATACCAAGACTTTGAGGTTGGTACCTAAATCTCATCTACTTGTATGGACATGTATGACAAGCATGCACTACTCGTGTCAACTCTACTTAAGTATCATAAGGACTTTCATGTCAAAAGTATCTTGCCAGCTAGCATCATTATTTCCGTCCCGATAATACAATACTACCATATGTCTTTCAACCTACATAAGCAAAGAATAATACAAGATACAAGATACATAAGCTACCGATGTCTACCTTTGTATGTATGTTATCTCTTCCATCCGTTGGAGAAGATAAACCCACCTCAAAGAAACCAACAAGGTGATATGAGGAAGTTGTAAGCACTTTCTTACTATCATTATTCAACTTCAAATTCACAAATTTAACTTGGATTAATCTAGCTTTCAGAATCTAAAAAATGATTGTAGAAATCAACTTCAAAATTCACTCACCAAAGAAAAAAGACCCGTAACTACTATGGATATAATATTGGCATATGAGACAACCAAAGAGTTAACAACAACAAAGGCATCAACATCGAAGCTTTTGTTAGCATTAGCATCTCACTCAGCCAAGTGTAATAGAGTGGAATAAATCAACAATGATTCATCACAATCTTGTGTTAAAATATTCGATAAAGTGCATTAATCCTTACTCCAAAAACATAATACAATGAATATCAATGCCAATAAACCTTCACTCAAAGGTATCTACATATTCTATTACAGTGAACCAATCCACTCATAAAGGGATTTGATCTAGGACTAGGGATTTAATCAAGCAATACTCATAATACACGTCAAACTTAATTAGAGTGAATCAATTCATACACCACCAACTTGTAGCCTAATCCTATACGTGTATTAAAAAAGAGATAAAGGGCACGGGCACAATCATACATCAACAAAACAATCATGGAAGAGAAACTTGATAGTGTTGGGGCTAACACAAATGCCTTTACAAGCTTCTAATTAACCATTAATATATGCTTTCAGGTCCTGAATCTTAAGGTTGCATATGTAGAATTTCCATATATACGTCTTTGCAAGTTGGAAATCCTTATTTTTTCCCTACTTAAAAATCCCCAAAACTTTGGCTAGTGTGTGATGGAGATTTGGACTCTTCCCAGGTGGAATCGGGATAGTCCCAATTAGAACTTAGATAAATTCAAATTGATTTTAAGTCTCATGTAGTTCGATGATCTTAGGGAGAATTCAAATAAAGATGGGGTGTGTAGAATCAAAGGTAGGCTAATTGTCATAAACCTTCTAGAACACAACTCAACTCACAATTTGGAAGCGCATACCAGCATTGGGTGTAACCAACAATTTGGAAGTGCGTTTTAAAATTTAGACTATAAGCTTCCTAGAACTAGATGTTCGATGTCTAAAACTTCGTAACAAGAACATATTTATTTGCAGAATGTTGAAGAAAGCAGGAAAGGAGCTCAATACGTCATGTCTGCATTGAGTACAGTGAATACAAGTAAAAATAAATCAAACCTGGTGAGAATAAGTAAACATACCACGATGAGCTTGAATAGATTGGGCTCCCTAGGCGGCAGTGAGCCCCGCTCATATAACTAAGTTACATCTTAAAATAGAAATAGATTTCTCATCCATTTTTAAAAGTGCATGAGCACAAGCTTTAAAGGTCACGAATAGGACCCCTATTGAACCAAGGGTGTCCACATTAAAGGACAATTTTCATAAACAAAAATTTACATTTGAAATTGCGAAGTACAAGCCAGGAAGCAATGAAATTTTTATAGGCTTTAAAAAAGAGAAACCATCATAGCAATGTATGAAGTCAACTGACTATAGTCAAGTCTTCTATCAAACAATAATGACAAGAAGGAGGAACACCTCTAAACCCAAAATACTCCATATTATAGGAATTTAAGGAACTCGAATACCTTATGTTTGGCAGGCAATTGCATCTCCCAAATTTGAACCCTGGACCTGCCAAAACAAAGACAGAAAGCATATCAAAGGACATATCTAGAATGGTAAGCGTAAATGAAAACAAGAACTATGTTATAATAAATACAACAGAATTAGCTCTACGACATGGGATTTGATAAATGAATATGGAGATCGCTCTATTTGCCATCAAGTAGGAAAATGCCAGCTTCGTCGTTTTTAAGGATTATCCAACTTTAAAATTCTGGGTTTTTTTTTAAGTCTTGATATTTATTTTGAATCTTTTTAACTTTTGCATGTTTTAGAAAAGATCAGCCACGAAGTTTTTTGAGATATTATCAAATCATCATTTTAAAAGAGGAAGCCCGCTCCAGAAATTATAGGTTGACATTAAAAGGAGGATAACATCACCGAAGGGAACTACAGAGAATTTACAATGCCATACTTGCGTTGAAGTTATCAAAAGGACAACCAAGATCGTAGAGAAGTCTTAAAAAAGATGAAAACGTTGGGCTACGTGTACAAACCGCCAAACCCAGATCACAGCCACATATACAGAGTCAAGAAGGTAGTCCCATGAGATACTTAATCACAAATCACAAAGCATTAAATCCTTTCATAAGACTACAAACAGAAAATATGCAGAATACAATAAGTAAATGTAAGTGTCGTTACAGATGCCAAGTTCAATGTGACAGGACATAGTTGGGTGGTGCTCTGGCCATTGTTTCCTGCAATATTCGTCTTGTAGTTTGGGTGGTGCTCTGGCTATTGTTTCCTGCAATACTCCTCCTGTATGTCATGTCACAATGAACTTGGCATCCTTGTGCTCTTCTAGCAGCCTGCTTGGCTTTCTGCGTATGGCATAGTAAGCCACAGCTTTTTCGTAACCTGGAACTGCTGCCAGAGACCTTGTCCATCGCGGGTTGTGTCAATGTACTACAGAGATGGAGAGAGAGATGGCCAGTCGTGGAACTGCTTCCAGGCATACCGATCACAAAACCAGTACATTACCGATCACGAAACCAGTACATCACATTAAAATTTGCCGACGATAGCCTGCCGCTGGGTCCTGGGGCACAGGACCCTAGGCAAACGTCAGCGGCACAGCACCTATAAGCGTTCAGTAAAATAGAATTTTAAAATATTCCTTTTAATACAGTAAAAAATCTAACCTCACAAAACTTTGCAAAACCCAAAAATCTTCGACGCCAGCTTCACAAGTAATCTGCCTTCACGAAAAATAAGAGTCGACTAATAACAAGTATATGGACGTCAAATTTAACCCATGGATCACATATTTTAATGGAAATTCAATGCCATCATTATTGCAGTGTTTTTAGTCGCTGCAAAAAAATTAAAAATACTAAATGCTGTAATAATAATAAAGTTGTGTACCGGGAGCGGAAATTTGCAGTTGTTGGAAATTTGATAGCCATGGCCTGGAAAATCGGGATCTGTGCTATTGCTCGGACCGAACTGACCCACAAGCAGGGATCAAATTTGAAGGGTGGGGTCCCATTTCACTTTGAAGGGCTCTGATACATTGAAACCTTCAATGTTGTCATGTAAAAATAAGTAATTCTTTTCATTTGAAAATGTATTAGTATATCAAAATTTCAATGTTTACTTACGTAGTAAAGTTGAGAGGTTTTATTTTGAAGTGGATATAGCAGCACTGAACGTTATATATGTCATATAACACAACCATACTTCGTCCCGATCTAGCGGCTGGGTCTTTAGGCCACTATGCCACCTTTTCCATCTTAGCAGTTTCCCTAATTGATCTTGCCTCTTAAACTTTTAACGAGTATAATAATACAATTAACTTGCTAACCCCATTCCAATCCAACTTTCATCCTTACATCCAAAATTAATACTATTTTACTCTTTCATGATTTGCATGAACATGAGGAATTTATTAGTGAAACATAACTTAGGAGACACATAGAAAATCCACTTTCCAATGTTTTTTTCTGCATCAACTATAGTTAGCTTGCTAGCCCAATTCCAATCCAACTTTTAACCAGTATAATAATGTTTAATACCTCTTAAAATGGGTTCCTAGGTTGCTTCAAACACTACAAACTCAATGAAGAATTGGGTTATTCAACTCTTCTAAAAGCAACATGATGCTTATTCTTGGAAAAGTTCAATCTTTGTGAATCAGTAAAAAAAAGGAGAAATTGTTTTATAAGACAAAAACATTGGACGTTGAGTTTGGTCTCTATCTGTTACTAAATTAGTGAACAATAGAGATGTATGCAGAAAGGCCGTAAAAAAGGTGAAGGGAAAGAATCTGAATGGTAAAAAAAGTGCACCTCTATCAAACAACTTTGTTTCCATTTTTAATCCTCCTTCACGCAAGTATATTAGAGAGAACAGTTCAACAAAGAAGTTGGATTGGATTGAAAACTAATAGCAAGTTTCTTTGTCACTCTAATTGTGTACCCTACGGCAGAATTGAATGCCAATGAAAACAATATATGTTTTAATTTATCCTTCAACACTATGAATGCCACACGTACTTGGGATATAATAAGTTTAAGCACTCCTTACATGTCACATGCTATGTTATGGTTTGAGCAAAGAGAATTATCCAATTCCAAGAAACTTTTGTTCTCAATAGCTGATTAAGGACCCTGGATGCTTCTTCTCTATAGCCCTCCCCCTAGATCTCGTTATACATACTAAATCTATGGTATGATGGAGTAGAGGATGGGTTGTAACTTGTGAAGCATAAGTAAAATGTAGGTAGACCAAGTAGAGAGGAGATGCATAGATAGTTGAAGTTCTTGTTTTATTCCAGACCAGCTGATAAGGGTAACAAAATCAAAAGGTAAAGTAACACTGTCATTCTAAAAATCAAGATTACAAATTTTTTTTTGTCCCAGTTCGTATAGTTGAACGCGAATTGTAAGTGTAGTAGCATCAGTGGTCTTCATATTAATAAATACCAAGAATATTAAACCGTTTACTAGAGGAAGGTGTCGATTCAGCGACTGAGCAATTGGGGAAAATAGCTCACGTAATACAGTTTTAGATACAAAGTCTGGATTCTTGATCTAACTCATTAACTAGATGCATGGAGGTTGGCAGAGTGGGAACTTCCCCAAATCCCCAGGCTTTTTGGTAAAGCTGGGGGGTGCACTACGCACACCTGTTTCCCGTAGGGATGCAACAGTGACCAGTGGAAGCTAAACGGGGAAGAACTTGGTTTCAGAGTGAAAACAATGGTCTTCCTTGTCCCCTCCATTTCAAGAAAGTTAAAGGGTAGCTAAATTCTCAAGAGCTTCGATCGAGCGACAATGGAAAATAGGGCAAGGCAAGGAGCACGTGGAATCATATGCGTATACACAAGACATATGAAGAAAGAATCAATTGTTGTTGTTGCTACAGTTGGGAATTGATAAATGTCATTCTAAACAGCCTTTAACGGATATTTGTGACAAACCCACTCTCGAGTCCAGGCTTTAAATTTGAAGCCTTCAAGGCCCATTTGAAGTAACAAAATTTCAGTCAAATAATAATATTGTGTTTGAACTTTGAAGTTACAGAATTTTAATCAAATAACAAAATTTGTAAATAATTGATGGGATCATGAATGGGTAAAATGATGTACATACTTGTAAATTCATAGGATTTCGGTAATATAGTTAGCCTTGAAGTTGAGCTCCTAAAAGAAAACGAATTTCTTTATATATGTTTATGGCAGGCCGGCATTGGCAGCTTTGCTCTGCAAACTCTCCTGGAGGAGATAGGTTAGGTGGAACTTGGAAGTAGCTCGACCACAGTGGAGTAGGGGTATAAGAAAAAACTTGTTTGTATTCCTGTAGTATTATATATTGATGGTTGGAGCCATGGAAGCATGGAATTCGAGCATTGACTTGATACAACAAAGAAAACACAAGGTGGGACTCGGGAGCCACAGGATTGACTTGATACAACAAAGAAAACATAGGGTGTGAGGATGGGAGCCGTATATGGTAGGATTAACTTGATACAACAAATAAAATGTAGGGTTGTGGGTAGGGGCCACGAGCAGGAGCAGTAGCCTGCAACATTACAAGAAGTTTATGGATTGTGCATTTTGTCTGAAATGCCAAATTCAGGGCACATTAACATAATATATTATACATTGAATACTCAATTAACTCACTGAGTCAGAATTCATGAATTGGTATGTGATAACTGGTAACTTAGTAACTTGGTAAGCCCACTTCCAACAACACGTATGATCCACCAACCAGGTTTAATAAATTTGTTGCTTCCATTAAATGTGTTAAACATGTAAGCGCTCACTGCAAACACGAGAACTTAGAAGCATTCAAGCCATGGGCTGCTCAGTGTAAGTCCGTCCACGTAAGTTGGTCAATGATATTATTAGAGGCCCAATGGTCCATGATCCATGGATGATCGAACACGTGTATATTGGAGAGTAACCGAGTCCCACTCCCAAGTCACCTAGCTAGTAGCCACATTCCCAATTTCCCATTGAAAACTGTCGATGGGTGAAATTTGAAGCTACCCTTCTATTGCAATTTTAAACAGAAGTGGTTAATTTAATTATTGAAGGGCTTACCATGAAATTGAATTTTTTTTGCATGGTAAAATTTGAAGTGGCCTTCTATGACATGTAAAATGGCCTCTGAAGGGCCCTGAAGGCTTCAAATTTGAAGCCTGCCCACAAGCTACCAATTTAATCGCAGCTGTTAAATAAATATAAATTAAAGATTCCGCCCAAATTAGGTAGTCCATATTCATTGTTATGTTAGCACTGCCACCCGCACCTATAATTCCAGCCGCATAAAGCTCTGCGTGGAAAGTTGTCTGCTCCTAGGGCAAGGTATATTTCTTTATCGTGCAATGCATTGAAGGGATGTTTGTGCAATGGTTTGCTTGATATAAAATACCTTTTAGTGTTCTAAAACATCATGAGATACAGTTTATTGTTTTTTATTTTTGTTTTGGATTATTTTTTTTAGTTTTATCAAGTTGTCTAAATTTTGATTTATTTATTAATATGTGGATGGAGTCAATGCCAAAGAGGTTGGCAACTTTTAGAATTCCCCAGAGTTCAAGGCGTTCTTCTTTCGTGTTCATGTCCATCCCGCACGAAAGTCTAAATCTGAAAGAAAGTTCATTACCAATAAACAAAATGGAAGCCACACCACATTTTCCATCAACAAAGGTGCCATCGAAAAAAACTTTAGCACAGTTTGTTGAGTAAAGTACCAAATCTGTCACAATTCTTGAAGCCCTTTTGATGATCCGATCAGTCTTGTAAGAGTTAAATATATTTAGAGCACTATTTACAACCATCAACACAGAGTAAGAGGAATGTTGAAAAATAACTCTGTTCCTAATCTTCCAAATAGCCCAAACAACCAGTGTTGGAAGGTTTTTGTGATTTCTATGGTTCTGCACCTAATTTAAATATGAATCCTCGAAACCAAATGAAGACCAATTGTACTCAATGCCCAAAGTCTTGCAGATCAACGACTAGACACTTCTTGCAAATTGGCAGTTAATAAATAAATGACTTACATATTCATTATCACGACTGCACAACATGAAAATATTTGGGCCCTATCTACCCCCTACGAATTAAATTATCCCAAGTCAAAATTATTTCTTCAAAAACTAGCCATAGAAAACACTTAACTTTCAAGGGAATTTTCCATTTATATAGTGCTGCAAACCACCATTTCATATCACCCTCAAAATGAGCATCAACAATAGATTGATAAGTTGTTTTCGTAGTTACCTGACCAGAACATTTTTATTTGCACCACACCAATCTATCCTTCTCAGAAGTAAGACAAATACCCGAAGAATTTAATTTATGAATGTATTAATTCCATTCGCCAGCCCAGATACTACCCAGACCAAGATCACTAGCAGTTAACCAATATGAATGATTAAAAGGAAGCCAACTTGGTCTTTTAATTTTGTCCAAGGTATGAAACCCAAAATTTGCAAGATGATCATGTATGAGCTTTGACAGTAAATAACCAAATTCATTTCCAATGAAAGGATCGATGCCAACTAAGATACTTTACTCGTTGCCAACTTGCCAAGACAAATGAGTACTAATCCATGGAAATTTTTTCATGAAGCCTCTCCAAAAAAAGAAGAATTCCTGTGACAATTTGAAGGCCTCCTTATTCAGCTAACAATTTCTTTCTTAATATATTTTTCATGGAGCACTTCTGACCATAGATCAGTCCTAAATAACCCCCGCCACATACTCTTCATGCATAACACCTAATTGAACCAGAAGACATTCTTGATGTTCCACCCACCCAACTTCTTGGGAAGTGAAATGTGTTCCCAATTTACCAAATGGTACCGTCCACCCTCATAATTCCCTGACCATAGAAATCTGAACATCAAACCTCTTATCCTCGTTAAAATAGTATGAGGGATTTGTACCATTAGAGACCAATAAACAGGCATGCCACCGAGAAGTGATTTTAACAGAGTAAGACGCCCTCCCAGATAGAGGAATTTAAGGCACCAAGTATTAATTTTCTTCTCGAATCTATGGATTAACCAATTCCAATCACTGATACCATAACCATTTGGCTTTATGTAATATCCCAGGTACTTAAAACCGTCTATCAAATTAGACATATTATAAGGAAGAAAAAGAAAAAATTGATTTAATGTAGCATCATCAACATTATTGCATAAGAAAGTAGATTTATTGGCATTGACTTCCATACCCAAAGCCTTGCAGAATATTTGAATAATATTTGCAAAAGTTGTCCATTCCTCAACCGAATCCTTTCCAAACAGAACCACATCATCAACGAAAAGCAAGTGAGTAATAAATATTTTTGAAGAGATTTTGATACCTTTTAAATCGCCATCTCTTCTAGTAGCACAAATCATGCGACTAAGCCCTTCAATAACCAGTAGGAAGAGTAAGGGTGAAAGAGGACACCCCTATATCAAACCTATAGAACTTTTGAAGAAAGAGGTTGGAGAACCATTGATCAGCACTAAGAAGTTTGCTGACATTACACATGCCATAATCTAGTTAGTAACATTAAACGGGTGACCAATTTGAAGGAGCATAAGCCTCAGATAGACCTAATTCAATTGGTCATATGATTTTACCAAGTCAATTTTTAGAATCATGGCACTCAATTTTTTAACTTTGACCGAATGGAAACATTACTAAGAAATGCCTACATCATCCATAATTTGTCTATTGGATAAGAATCCAAACTGTTCCTTTGTCATAAGTTCAGATAATTTAGGCTTGATCCGGTTGGCAATAATTTTTGTGATTATCTTGTAAGTCAGATTGCATAATGCAATTGGCACGAAGTCATTAAATGTATCCGGTTTGCTACATTTAGGAATCGGAGTAAGGAAAGTAGAGTTTAGGCCACCAGAGACCCAACCATCCACCCTAGAAAGTTCAATCATATGTAACAAATCCTACCCCATAATATCAAAGAAAGCTGTGAAAAGTTCCACCATCCAACCGCCAGGCCCCATGATTTTTTCTTTTGCAAAATCCTTGAGAACATTCTGAATTTCCTCCAAAGTGACCGGTCTGCCAACCTCCCTACCTTCCTTAGCCGAAAATAAATAGGGGTAATGTTGTAAAACTTTAAGTTGATCCTCAATCCTATTCATATCAGGATCTGAGAACATATTCTTGAAATGACCATATGAGGCCTTTTCTAGATCCTTTTGATCATTTACAACATTACCTTGTTGATCATGAACATCCCAGATTGCATTGATATCCCACCTATAAGATGCAAAATGGTCAAAATTTTTTGTATTTTCATCACTGAGCATGACCCATGTGGCACGGATTTTCAACCTCCAAGAACTTTCATCTCATTTTAGAATGACATCAAGTCTTTCTTGTAAACTTCGAAAAGTGAGTCTCTCTTCATCAGTAAAAATCCCATCACGAATAAGTTCGAAAATATTCTTCATCAAGGATTCTATAAGATTTTGGTCTTTACGATCATTCTCCTTTATTTTCTCCCATTCTCTAGCTTTTCCTTCAATCCTTTTAGTTTAAGCATTAAGGCATCCATCAGATTTAAACCTTCAGGGACATAAACCGAAGTCCAAAAGTTCCTAACCATAGTGCAGAAATCCAAATCATGAAGCCATGTACTATTGAATTTGAAGGGTCTCTGCTGTTTAAAGGATAAATCATCGATTTGAAGCACAATAGCTTGATGATCCGAGATGTTAAAATATTCAATCAAAGACCTAAATCTTTGAAATTTGCAAGCCAGAGGTTCTACTAGCAAGAATCTGTCTAATATATTACTAATACAGTTTTGACCAGCTCTTTTGTTACTCCATGTCTCCCCCATTTTCCTAGGAACAACATCTATAAAATGCCACTCTTCTCATGCCACTCTGATACCAAATGTTATGCACCAAACTCCCAAAACAACATAGAGAGAGAGAGAGAGAGAGAGAGAGAGAGAGAGAGAGAGAGAGAGAGAGAGAGAGCCCAATGCCTTCAAAGTGAGATAAAGGGATCAATAATAGCTTCTTCTAGGGGGGAACCTCCTTTTACAATGTATTAGATGCACAAGTCAAGATGAGATGATCACTAAAACTAGTCTCCTTGGTATATATATGATACAGAGGTTACAATTAGAATTAAGGTCCTAGCTGACTAATTAAAAAATAATAATATAATAATAGAGATGTAAAGTCACAATATCTAGGGCCTAACAATGCATTTTCTCTATACATAGCACCTTAATCTTACACCCATCAATCTTTTCATTGGTCTACATATTCCAATAGATGAAGATGCAATTCATCATGATATTTGGATGGAACATATTATGTAATACCTTCATTGTCTTTTTCATTATGTTTCTATTTCCCCTCCACTAAGAAAGTCTTTCACAATTAGAAACCATCATATTTGGATTCAAACTATTGAGAAACATAAGTTGTGTGTAAGTAAATCACCCATGAAATCAATAATAAACAAAAGAATAATGAATTGGAATTAACAAAGTTTATTCCAAAGATAGAGATTGTACTAGCTTTGGATATTTACTTGCATTTTTTAATCAAGAACATACATACATTTTGTTAATTGAGCATAGAGTAAGATGATGTTCTCACTGATATCCATTTTCATTGACGTTGCAAGTTCAAGATTATGGTTGTAGTGAGCTATATTCCCATGCCCACAATGATAGGTGCACTTCAAACTATTTTCATTATATTTCCCATTTTTCATGTTGTGATTATTGATTCCGATTAATATTGGCTAATGTTTGCTCACTCAAGTCACTTGTCTTTGTTTGAGGAAGATCCACTAAAACAAGACTCCCGATAATGGAATAGATCGGGAATAGAATTTCCCATGATGGATTCATAAGAATTCATGGATATGGGCATATTGAGACTCTATGAATTTATTCTCATTGCCTCCAAATTTTTTATGGGTGCAAAGAAGATATATCAATAGTGAGTGAATTGGAATCTAATCCGATCATAAGTCATTTGAGATGGTGGGAAAGTGATATTAAATGCTCAATAACCAGTAGGATTGATCTTGATCAAACTAGAAATATGTCACGGGGAAACCTTAGGGACTAGACCTCCCCTGAAGAAAGAAGATATTTTAATTGATTGGGCATTAGTACCGTCCACTCTATTGGCACAAAATTGAGACCGGGGTTTTTGTACATGGGCTAACAAAAGGGCACCACTATAGTCTAGTGTGCTGGCATCTTCAATTCCCTTAAGGGGGAAGGTCTCACCTGAAGCACAACCAAAACCGACATAAAATAGGGAATGGTTAAATGTATGGATGCATGTGTGGGGTTTCTATCATTCATATCGCAACAATATTTAACACAACATCATTCATTCAAGCACATTGCAGAATTACTTACTCAAATATACTATTGATTTAAGTATGTCAGTAAACAGAACTAAGCATATCCAATACAATCATAACATAAAATTTAAGGGGCCAATAATAATTTCTTAATATGATAAATACTTCTTCATTACAACATATTACATAATGGCTTTGAGGCCTTAGAATCACCGCAGAATCACCTCTCGTGGGATACATAAAACCCAAAACCCAAAACCCAGATACATGTCTTCTGTGCTAGATCTAGTTGTCTTTTCCTTTGATCGTCTAATGCTTGGATGCTCTTTTGATTTAGTATCTCCAGACTCTCCTTCATATTATCCTTCTCTTCCTTTTATACTCATTGAGCATGTCCACAATTGGTACAAAACTTGTTGTGATCGTTACCTCTTTTTCCGCAACTCCCACTTTCTTTCTACTCTTCCTTCCTTGCTCTTCTCTTCTTCCACCTTTTCTGGTCTTCTTAAAAAACAAAGGATCCAACAGGCCCCTACCACAAGGGTTGACTCACCCTCGAGTAAAATCTATTGCATTATTGATCCTTGTCCACCTTCTACTACTATCCCTTCAAAGGAAGGAGCCAACTTTGGTACTACTACAAAATCCTCGATGCCTAAGTTGTGCGAACTCATCTAACTTCGCCCACCTACCAAAATGTTGGTGATATCTAGGAACTATTAGGATTTCTCTGTATCTGGGAGGGTGGGTTTCTGCTGCTCTAACTGTTGTATCTCTATATCTGCAAATTCATCTAGCGGTTGTAAATCAGTATATGTGACTTGGGTTGTAGACTTCAAATCCTGCATAGTCTTTTTGGAGGTGTAGGCTTTATCATGGATAATATCCATCTCATTGTCAATCTTATGGGAATCCTTATACTTGTTTTATCTTTCCAGGGTATTGGCTATAAGTTGAGATTCATGGTTCAACTATTTAACTTTTTCCTGCAAGACTTTTATGAGTCATTTTTTATTCTCAAGAATACTGACCCAAACATTTAATGTTGCAAAGAGCTCTTGAATTTTGTGTGTTGTATGCTGGAGTTGGTTGCATATGGTTGTCACGGTGCTGCTTACCTATGCAACTTGGGCCATCAAATGTATCTGTTGTTCATTTCCTTGATTCTAGATCTTGATGAGTTGCTGTTGGAGTTCGATGTGTTTTACCTGAATTTTCTTCCAAGAGACACATAGGTGTTGCAGGTTTTCTTGTAGTACTGAGAATGATATCTCCTTTGTTGCTACAATAACATGCTTGTGAACTTAAGGCCACATTCTATGAAAGGGATCGCACAAGGAAGAAATAGTATCCTCTGCAACTAGTTTTTCTGTTTGTGTTGCTTGCTTGGTGGCCAGAGCATTATTCAACTCTATGCATGTTTCATCATATGTTTGCTTGATTGTGTTGTGATCTATCTTAGTAAATGATAGCCACCATTCTACTTCTGATGTAGCAATATGGATTTGTTTGAACAACTGTTGGGCAGTCAAAGTGGTATAATAAGGTATTGGTGCTCTGGGGGGAACAATTGAAGCAACAACCCACTGGATATGAACTGCACTGATTGATCCTACAAGTTGTCTTCTACTTCTTTTGGTGATTTTTTGTTACAAACAATCCTCTGCTGGACTTCGGTGGATAGGAAATAAGTAATATCATGGTGCGCCTGGAAAACCTGGAGGATAACCTGACAATTACCTAGATCTTGTGTCCATTTTTGATTTGTGTTCTCAGTGATGGAGGTTCAAGAACCTAATGATATGGACGAATTTATGATGGTTCTTATGGTCCAGAATGGGTTTCTTCCGTCTGTTGTTCTTGTTGCGGACTTCCCTCATTTTCATTATACTGCTATGATTGGACAAATCGATCTGGTTTTGAATCACTGTGTATTTCCATCGGCTAATCATTCTGTAGCAAGAGGGTATCAACTATGGTAGATTCTAAGTCTGATGCCTCTTTCCCTTCAATATTCTCATGATATGTCTATTGGGGCAGTGAGAGTTCTTGTTGGACTAGTACTCTTGTTATATTGCTAATGGGTTTTGGGGGATCATTAAGAATGTTAATTATTGAGGATACTACATTGGGTTGGGTCGAAGGGAGAAATCATAAACTATTGACAGGGGAGGGATGATTATGAGTGATGTAGTGTAAGAGGTGTAACTAGGAGTTGGAATGGTGGAGATTGCGGTGGAAGGGTTATATGTTTTTGGTTGGTTTGTGTGAGTGCACTTGGTTAGTGTAAGGGAATGAACATAATATTTTAGGAGCTTGGTTGGGACCATAGTGGTGTATAGAAGTGATGCAAGAGATTGGGGCATGGGACAAGGTATGGCTTCAGAAATGTTTGTATCATCTGAAGAGGTCTCCTGGGGTTCTTCAATTTTCCTTTTCCACTTAGATGAAGGTTGAGGGAACAAGTAGGATGTACATTTGGTTGTGGTCACCACCATTACGCTTGGGAAATTATGCACAACCTTATGAAACGATTCTAGCTATAAAAAAAATGGCAAGGGGAAAGGTGGGAATGCTTATTGGTCTGTTTCAAGTAGTCAAATGAATGTAATATCCCAGTCAATGTCAAACCATACCTTAGAAGTGTACTTTATGAGAAGGGAATCATATATCTCTCCTTTGCATCTTTCTTCAGGTCAACATACCATTCTTTGAAAGCATTCTTGTTGAATATAGTGTTGGTAGGATCTCGTGGAGCTTTCCAAGGTGTGTAATGTTGGGAAACAGGCTACGTCAGTTAGATGGGCGATAATTATCAATTGCAGGGTGTCCGCCACTTCCACATAGTTAAGGAAATAAACAAGTATCCAAACATAAAATATACACCATATTTTTGTGCATCTGCACATGCCTGGAATAGTTCGTCCATAAAAAATTTGCACCAATTGAGTTGAACACCTTGAACACAAAATTTTTCTATGACAATGTGTTGAAAGTGCACTCCCCCTTCATTTATTTATGCATAACTTTACAAACTATAATCTGAAAAGACATATTGGTGGGTGGATGATTAATCTTAGCGATGATGGTACCTTTCCCTCCTTATTTGGTACCATAGTTGTTGTATAGGTTTGGCTTTGTGCGATTATTTGCTCTATTGTGGTTGCCTTGGAAACAAGTGGCAACATCCTCCCCTTGCATTGAAATCCTTCTGAGTCTATGAATGTCATCTACATGAATAGGGTATTTCTTGTCTAACCATAAAAAGTACCTATAAATTCGGCGACTGATAAACAACTTTATGCATTTATGAACTTCTAATGTGGTGCCAAATATTGGAAGGTATTGAGATTCATCAAGGTCAACTCTCTGAGAGACACAAAGTCAAATTTTGACTGTGTTATGACCTATATATTTGCACCTGGGAGGAAATCCTAATAAAAACTTGGCTACATGTTTGGGTATAGATCTCCATATGAAAAGACAACATCCACAAGTCGTGCTTTCTCTACTTTCCCTTGCAGGTCATCGATGGTTATAATCCTAGGATCCATGGGGTTTGGTTTTTCCACTTCTTTCGGTTTAGATTGGGTCTTTGAAGAAACATATCTTGTGGTAGCGACTCACAGATGCTCGACATTGGTAAACGAACTGTATAATGGGTCTATTATTTCCTAAGAACGTCAGTTTGCCATTTTTTTACAATGTGCGATGTAGTTGAAATCACCACCCTTTAATACGCAAGCTTGTAAATATGAAACATTAACAGTGTGGATTAGTGGAGTGGTGACATAAATGCTTTCCTAAATGTTAGAAGTGATTTTTGTGTTCCCACAAGCAAGTTTTGATCCAATAGATATGGTCATTAAACTCATAAATTCCAAAAGGACATCTGTACTAATGTTTCATGGCATCGACGATAATTGATTGGAACTGTGGGTCCCCTTGTCACCTACCCAAATTATGAGAATATTATTTTATTTGCAAAATACTTTATGTTAAATTTTAATTACAAAGTTTTGTAATTATGACCAAGTTTGGTCAAGGATAATTGTAATTACTGATTATTATTATTTAGTAAATTAAAGTAGCAGACAAACACCCAAGGGAACTGTTAAATGAGTGTTCACTGACCCATTAGAAGGAATGGAAGTTGTTAGAAGGTATGGGACAGATGGCAGCATTTGCACTCCACCACTAGCTGTTGGTTATGGGACAACTACCCCTAAGAATGTGGCATTATCCCCCAGGTGGGTGGAAGAGAGCAAGCAACTCATTAATGACCAGTTAACCACTAAAAGGCCTAGGTAGCCTGGATAAGGAAATTTGAATTGGGCAGGCAACCCATTACAATATTTTCTGCAGAAATATTCCTCAAGTGCATCAGGTGATCACTGAGAGATTCGAATAGGGAGGCTATGTGAGAGTGCAACTATAAGTCTTCTAATTATACTGAGAAGGAAAACCAGAGGTGCTGGTGCAGGTCTCTTTGACTTCTGATTCTTGATGACTGGACAATCTATATTCTATTGCAAGTTGATGTACTAAGGCTTCTACAGAATCTTCCTCCCGGTGGTTCAGTCAACAGGCTCGGGGGTCCTAAGGAAAGTAACTTGGATGTATTCAGGAATAGGTTGGGTGGAACAGGTTCCTTAGGCTGTTTGTTTCTCCTACAGTCAACCAAGTTCTATTGTTCTTACTTTTTGTTTACAGTAAAATGTTTCTGTATAATAGAATTATTAATTACAGTCATATAAAAGAAACTATTCTATTTTTTGATCTAAGTATGATTCTGAATGAAAGAGCTTTATGAAATGATTGAATCGATAACCATCTCTATATTTTTCCCCATGCTGTTATCTGCATCGTACTCCAGTATATAGAAGTAGATTAAGAAAGATAAATGATAGGCAGAATGCCATTGATAGGAAAGATGAATATAGTAGTGTTCATGTTAAAATTCTATCATATATTTAAAAACAGTAAACATTACAGTATAGTATCAACAGTTGTATAGAATTCATCTAATTATTACATGAAAGAAAAACACATTATGTTTATGCACAGTTCTATATATTTCTTTTTAACTCTATCTAGTTCAGATAGTAAGCAAATGCATTTCAATATTATACATTTCATGTTTTTCAAGCAATTATATTTTCAAGAATTATAGCAACTGCAAGAATTAATCTCTGTATAGATTTGTTACAATTATACATATTTTAATTCTTCACCAACTATCACTTTTGATTTCATATATTAAATATCTGCATAGTAGTATCAAACCCTAAGATATTATAGATCCTAGTTTCTATTTACACAGTTCATAATTTTTCTCCTCAAAGCATTCATGGCAAACTATAGACATTTCTTTTCTGATCCTAACAGTTATAGATTTCCAAACACTAACTAAACATTTCGAGACTACTACAAGACAGTAAGCATCACTTACCAAAAAGCACAATTAAGTATATTTACCTAATGATAGTTTACAACCCTAGTAAGAAAGCTTACACAGTATCGAAACATTCACATGTACGAGTTAAGAACCAGTTCGTGGGTTCGAATGCATCTGTACAAACAAGATTACCATCGGAAGTTACAGGTAGGGTTTCAATCATGAAATAAAATAGAACACCGTGGTGTAGCCATTCCAAAAACATAAATATCAACAACGATAACAAAAGTACAGGGAACAACTATTATTGTTATGCAAACGATAACCCTCGGCCAAGAACAACCATCGTTGTTTGTCATCCCACAACAGTTATACAATCATTTCCTCAACCATTAATTTTAAAACAAGTCTTTTCATTTCAAGCGAGCCATTGTCTTTCAAAAAGAAGAACCCTCGACTCTCATTTCACATTCAAAAAATTATAACAGAGTTTACATTACGGACCTGTCAAGGTTCCCAACCTTACACATAAGTTTAACCCTTAATAACCAAACATTTAAACGAGGACAAGATCCATAAACTACATAGGGTTTTACCCTTGACTTTTAGCAGCACAAAAACGAGTGCGAAGTTCTTATCAACGACACAGCCAGGCATCAAATAGCCAAATACCAACTTAAACAAATGAGGGTTACCCTCTGTACAATATGTATCAAAACAAGACTTTAAAACTTCACACTCGGCCATCACCGAGACAAAGTCGAATGGCTCCAACTCTCGGCATACAGAAAGCATCACCAAAACCATGCCAAAGGCACCTACGAGGTTTCGAGAACCACCGGAGCTTACCAGGAAGCAGTAGTAGCATTTCCATTTTCTAATTCTTATGCACAAGAATCATTCTACGAAGTGGGTACCTGCAAAATACAGTTCAAAGGGTTACAAAACAAGAAAACACGATTATAAAAACAAGTAACACAGTATTAGTTTCATTATCGTCAGAACTTACCATTAGAAACAAAGCCTTGAACTTTGGCACACCACACAGTAAAAAAGACGAAGCCTAGTGGCACTTGACAGTAGCCATGATTTAAACACAAGATCTTTTCACAAACTGGAGGATCGAACCCCAGTCAATTATGAATTCAACTACTGACAGAAGAAAAACCACACACAACTTCCATGCCGTATCGTAGTGCTATGGCACAAGATTGTGAGCCTGCAACTATTAAAACTATCCTCACAGGTCCAAGGTTTGAAATCGAGGAAGGAGTCCTCCTCTCAACCAACTCTAAAACCCTACATTGCAGCAGACGGTCAGCTCCACGACCTTCCACCAAAAATGCAACAATGAAAGCTGAAAACCATTTTTCCATTACTTACCAATGCGTGGATAGGGTTTCATTCACAACCCTAGATCTTGCAGAGATCAACGGTGGGAGATCTGCCAGTTAAGGCACATTGATTATCGAACCACGATTGCATCAATATTGCATTAATTGCTTCATCTACCATTTTCCAAGTAAGCAGATCGAGAGCCAGTGCATGGCACAGCTCAGCTGTTGTGATGTTCATTTCAAACATAAACCACGTGAATACCTTACAACTGGGCTTCCACATCACTTAACTGTGGAACACGTTAATGCTAGGTATGTCAACGCCAACTTGGAAAGCATGCCAAGTTTAATACCCTGTCAACATCAAAATGATTGCATTGTTAAACCCATGGATCGTATTTCATAACAGTCTCTATAGTTTATTGTTATGTATCGAACAATTGCATTATATGCCAAGGTATGGTGTGAATGTATAATTACTTTATAATGTTAACATTTCATTTACTAAGGCTCGGGTTTAGATATATATAGAACAAAGCTTAGCCATATATATATATTGTTAATCATTTGATAATGGAGACCATAGATATAGTTAGAATTCTAGCTAAGCAAATGTATAATTTGATACTATGTACATTATAGATTTCATACAATAGCTATGAATTTCCAATTCATAATAATAGTGTGAGCCTATATTTATAGATAAGTGATACACATTTTAATATGCTAGCCATGTATTGCAAAGTCTAATTAATAGATGTAATACCTAAGGTATAGTTTAAATGGTGACGTTATATACTATAATGATGAGTTCATAGCACAAGCACTAGTCACTAGACCACTCATATTAACTATGTAATGATAATCAAATAATGAATTCATGACTTAGAATAGTCTAAGTTCGGTAGAAGTAAAACATAAACACTAATTTCTACAAGCTTCCTAAAAGCATTATCAATAGATATTAGTATCACTGTTTTAATAATAATGACAGTAGTCATATGATAATAAGTGCAACATTATAAACAAAATACTTGGACGACGTGAAATTATAACACTGAAGAGTGTTGTAAATGAGCACACAAACTAGATTTAGAACCAAGTATCCATACCTCCAGTAACTTGTTTCGCAACGAAGTACTTAGCATTCTAATTCTACATTGACGATGAATTGAAAGACACGTGTACTCTTAACACATGTTGTCATAGAATTTCTTACCTGCGGTTTGCACATGGAAATAGGATTCAAATGCCTTAGCTAAACGTAGCGAAGTAAACTCCAGGGTACCTCGTAGGACCCCTTAGTCAACATACAAACAAATTGTCGGCACCTCATCAAGAACATCATAATAGTACAAACTATGTACATCATGTAATCATATTTAGAACTTAAGCAAATCTGTAAATTGTATTCTTATGCATAATCATAAAAAGATCTTTCGTTAAGGAGATTAGCATCCGTTTAAAATCTGAAATAGCAAATACAATTATATCATATTTATTTTAGAAGTATGACGTGCCATCATTTTTAATTATCTTAGTTAATAAATCTAATTAGTTTATATGTTCCACATTAATGACTTTGATAATTATTGCTATTTTAAAAAATTTAAATTTTGGTATTTTTCGGGATGTTACATGTGGTATCATAGCTCACGTTCGAACTCTAGGCCTGAAAAGGTCCGAGATCACGTAGCAGAAAATTTATTTACAACAGAAATCTTACTAATTCAAAAATTTAAACTATTTGTGTTATACATAAATTATTTTAAGTTACATGTATGGAAGGATCAACTGAACATTTAGAAGACAGATTTCGACCCAACAATCATAGCACGGGACAACATTATGAAGAAGAAGTCCATGGCGAATTAAATAAAAATTCGTCAGAATTGTTATGAGCATTTCAAGAGTTAAAGGAAGAAATCAGATCTGTAAAACAAGACAATGAGAAAATTTTGAAGGCACAAGAAGAACTAAATCAAGTATTGTTCGAACAATGCCCAACTGATGAACAGGATAAAGAAATTGAAAATACCTCCAAGATTGAAGATTTACCTCATCGAGACAGGGGTAAGAAGATGAAAACCAATGATGCAAACAACATTTCTACATCATCAAAAGCTCCTTATGTAAAACACAAAAAGAAACGAAATCATTTAAGTGACAGCAGCGAAGGAGACTACAAACCCAAAAGAAAAAGTCATAAACAGTATGAGCAAATTTCTGGGGAGTTCAAGAAAATCAAACCCCCAACCTTCAATGGTGAAACTGAAAAAGGAGAGATAACAGAAGCATGGCTGTCCGGCATGAAGAAGTACTTCCAAATTTATGATTATTTTGAATCATTGAAGGCAAAGATGGCAATCTACAACTTGATTGGGAAGGTATATATTTGGTGGCAAGACATCAAAAGAGTGAAGGGCATCAAATACAAGGATGTAAATTGGAGCACTTTTAAAAGATACTTCAAGAAAAAGTTCTTATCGGAACAATACTATGAAGAAAAATCAAAGGAGTTCTATGAATTAAAGCTGGGAAGTATGAACATGAAAGATATGAACAATAAATTTCTGAATTTACTGAGATATGTGCCATACCTCGTAGAAGAAAAACCAAATATTCAAATATACCGGAGTTGTCTACCTTTCAACATCAAGGACAAGATCGAGTATGACAATCCAAAGACCTTAGAAGAGGCCATGAGGAAAGCAACTTTCTGTTATGACACTAATAGGAAAAGAGAAGGAATATCAAACTGGAAAAGTCATAAACCCAACAATTTTGAGGTGAGAAAGAAAAATTTCAAGTTTAGTGGAAATTCTGGTTTCCAAAAGAAAAAATTTCAGAATCAGAATTTTCAAGGAAACAATCCCAGAAACAGTCAGCAGCAGAATTTTACAGCTCCTAGAAACACTCCCAATGCTACCATAACTAATGATCAAAATGCACCTATCAAATGTTTTGAGTGTCAAGGTCCTCATTATGCATCAGAATGCCCCAAGAGGAAGTGGACAGTTAACAACATTCATTCCATACAGACTGAACCTACTGTTGGAGACTTGGCAAGGGAGATGCCCAGAATTAATGCAGCACTCGACAACAGGCAAGCAGATCATCAAATTTCTATGGTAGAGATTGAAGGTGGGACAAGACGATGATTTTCAGGTGGAACCAGACTGTATCCTCGAAAGGAGGGAAACTCTACTCCGGAATCACACCATTGGGCAGGTAAAGGTGCAATGGAAGCACCTTAGCCCATAAGAGGCAACCTGGGAGTTGGAGAGTAGTATGCGGGTAGGATACCCAACTCTGTTTCAGGAACACTCAGAGAGTGATTAACCAACATCGAGGATGATGTTGAGACTTAAGGGGGGGTGTATGTCACCTACCCAAATTCTGAGAATATTATTTTATTTGCAAAATACTTTATGTTAAATTTTAATTACAAAGTTTTGTAATTATGACCAAGTTTGGTCAAGGATAATTGTAATTACTGATTATTATTATTTAATAAATTAAAGTAGGAGACAAACACCCAAGGGAACTGTTAAATGAGTGTTCGTGTATGTCACCTACCCAAATTCTGAGAATATTATTTTATTTGCAAAATACTTTATGTTAAATTTTAATTACAAAGTTTTGTAATTATGACCAAGTTTGGTCAAGGATAATTGTAATTACTGATTATTATTATTTAATAAATTAAAGTAGGAGACAAACACCCAAGGGAACTGTTAAATGAGTGTTCACTGACCCACTAGGAGGAATGGAAGCTTTTAGAAGGTATGGAACAGATGGCAGCATTTGCACTCCACCACTAGATGTTGGTTATGGGACAACTACCCCTAAAAATGTGGCAGTATCCCCCAAGAGGGTGGAAGAGAGTAGGTAGATTATTAATGACCATTTAACCCCTAAAAGGCATAGGAAGCCTAGATAAGGCAATTCAAATGGGCAAGCAACCCCTTACAATATTTTCTACAGAAATATTCCTCAAGTGCATCAGGTGATCACTGAGAGATTCGAATAGGCAGGCTATGTGAGAGTGCAACTGTAAGTATGCTAATTATACTGAGAAGGAAAACGAGACGTGCTAGTGCAGGTCTCTTTGACTACTGAGTCTTGATGATTGGAAAATCTATATTCTATTGCAAGTTTATGTACTAAGGCTTCTACAGAATCTTCCTCCTGGTGGTTCAGTGAACAAGCTCAGGGGTCCTAAGGCAAGTAACTTGGATGTCTTCAGGAATAGGTTGGGTGGAACAGGTTCCTTGGGCTGTTTGTTTCTCCTACAGTCAACCAAGTTTTATTGTTCTTACTTTTTGTTTATAGTTAAATGTTTCTATATAATAGAATTATTAATTATAGTCATATAGAAGAAACTATTCTATTTTCTGATCTAAGTATGATTCTGAATGAAAGAGCTTTATTAAATGATTGAATCGATAACCATCTCTATATTTTTCCCCATGCTGTTATCTGCATCGTACTCCAGTATAGAGAAGTAAATTAATAAAGATAAATGATAGGCAGAATTCCATTGATTGGAAAGATGAATACAATAGTGTTCATGTTAAAATTCTGTCATATATTTAAACACAGTAAACATTACAGTATAGCATCAACAGCTGTATAGAATTCATCTAATTATTACATTAAAGAAAAACACATTATGCTTCTGCACAGTTCTATATATTTCTTTTTAACTCTATCTAGTTCAGATAGTAAACAAATGCATTTAAATATTATACATTTCATGTTTTTCAAGCAATTATATTTTCAAGAATTATAGCAGTTGCAAGAATTAATCTCTGTATAGATTTGTTACAATTATACATATTTTATTTCTTCACTAACTATCACTTTTGATTTCATATATTAAATATCTGCACAGTAGTATCAAAGCCTAAGATATTACAGATCCTAGTTTATGTTTACAAAGTTCATAATTTTTCTCCTCAAACCATTCATGGCAAACTATAGACATTTCTTTTCTGAGCTTAACAGTTATAGATTTCCAAACCCTAACTAAACATTTCGAAACTACTACAAGACAGTAAGCATCACTTAGCAGAAAGCACAATTTAGTATCTTTACCTAATGATAGTTTACAACCCTAGTAAGAAAGCTTACACAGTATTGAAACATTCACATGTACAAGTTAAGAACCAGTTCATGGGTTCGAATGCATCTATACAAACAAGATTACCAACGGAAGCTACAGATAGGGTTTCAACCATGAAATAAAATAGAGCACTGTGGCGTAGCCATTCCAAAAACATAAATATCAACAACGATAACAAAAGTAAAGGGAACAACTATTACAGTTATGCAAACCATAACCCTCGGCCAAGAACAACCATCGTTGTTCAGCATCCCACAACAGTTATACAATTATTTCCTCAACCATTAATTTTAAAACAAGTCTTTTCATTTCAAGCAAGCCATTGTCTTTCAAAAAGAAGAACCCTCGGCTCTCATTTCACATTAAAAAAATTATAACAGAGTTTACATTACGGACCTGTCAAGGTTCCCAACCTTACACAGAAGTTTAACCCTTAACAACCAAACGTTTAAATGAGGACAAGATCCATAAACTACACAGGGTTTTACCCTTGACATTTAGTAGCACAAAAACAAGTGCGAAGTTCTTATCAACGACACAACCAAGCATCAAATAGCCAAATAGAAACTTAAACAAATGAGGGTTACCCTCTGTACAATATGTATCAAAACAAGACTTTAAAACTTCACACTTGGCCATCACCAAAACAAAGTTGAATTGTTCCAACTCTCGGCATACAGAAAGCATCATTAAAACCATGCCAAAGGCACCTACGAGGTTTCGAGAACCAACGGAGCTTACCAGGAAGTAGTAGCAGCATTTCCATTTTCCAATTCTTATGCACAGGAATCGTTCTATGAAGTGGGTACCTGCAAAATACAGTTCGAAGGGTTACAAAACAGGAAAATGCGATTATAAAAACAAGTAACACATTATTAGTTTCATTATCGTCAGAAATTACCATTAGAAACGAAGCCTTGAACTTTGGCACACCACACAGTAAAAACGCCGAAGCCTAATGGCACTTGACAGTAGCCACGATTTAAACATAGAAGATCTTTTCACAAACTAGAGGATCAAACCCCAGTCAATTATGAATTCATCTACTGACAAAAGAAAAACCACACACAACTTCCATGATGCATCGTAGTGCTATGGCATAAGATTCTGAGCCTGCAACTATTAAAACTATCCTCACAGGTCCAAGGTTTGAAACTGAGGAAGGAGTCCTCCTCTCAACCAACTCTAAAACCCTACATTACAGTAGACGGTCGGCTCCACGACCTTCCACCAAAAACGCAACAATGAATGCCGAAAAGCATTTTTCCATTACTTACCAATGCGTGGATAGGGTTTCATTCACAGCCCCATATCTTGCAGAGATCAATGGTGGGAGATCTACCAGTTAAGGCACATTGATTATCGAACCACGATTGCAATCAATATTGCATTAATTGCTTTATCTACCATTTGCCAAGTAAGCATATTGAGAGCCAGTGCATGGCATAGCTCAGCTGTTGTGATGTTCATTTCAAACATAAACCACGTGAATACCTTACAACTGGGCTTCCACATCACTTAACCGTGGAACACGTTAATGCTAGGTCTGTCAACACCAACTTGGAAAGCATGCCAAGTTTAGTACCCTATCAACATCAAAATGATTGCATTGTTAAACCCGTGGATCGTATTTAATAACAGTCTCCATAGTTTATTGTTATGTATCGAACAATTGTATTATATTCCAAGGTATGGTATGAATGTATAGTTACTTTATAATGTTAACATTTCATTTACTAAGTCTCGGGTTTAGATATATATAGAACAAAGCTTAGCCATATATATATATTGTTAATCATTTGATAATGGAGACCATAGATATAGTTAGAATTCTAGCTAAGCAAATGTATAATTTGATACTATGTACATTATAGATTTCATACAATAGCTATGAATTTCCAATTCATAATAATAGTGTGAGCCTATAGTTATAGATAAGTGATAGACATTTTAATATGCTAGCCATGTATTGCAAAGTCTAATTAATAGATGTAATACCTAAGGTATAGTTTAAATGGTGACGTTATATACTATAATGATGAGTTCATAGCACAAGCACTAGTCACTAGACTGCTCATATTAACTATGTAATGATAATCAAATAATGAATTCAGGACTTAGAATAGTATAAGTTCGGTAGAAGTAAAACATAAACATTATTTTCTACAAGCTTCCTAACAACATTATCAATAGATATTAGTATCACTGTTTTAATAATAATGACAGTAGTCATATGATAATAAGTGCAACATTATAACAAAATACTTGGACGGCGTGAAATTATAACACTGAAGAGTTTTGTAAGTCAGCACACAAACTAGATTTAGAACCAAGTATCCATACCTCTAGTAACTTGTTTCGCAAGGAAGTACTTAGCATTCTAATTCTACATTGACGATGAATTGAAAGACACATGTAATCTTAACACATGTTGTCGTAGAATTTCTTACCTGCGGTCTGCACATGGAAACAGGATTCAAATGCCTTAGCTAAACGTAGCCAAGTAAACTCCAGTGTACCTCGTAGGACCCCTTCGTCAACATACAAACAAACTGTCAGCACCTCATCAAGAACATCATAATAGTACAAACTATGTATATCATGTAATCATATTTAGAACTTAAGCAAATCTGTAGATTGTATTCTTATGCATAATCATAAAGAGATCTTTCGTTAAGGAGATTAGCATCCGTTTAAAATCTAAAATAGCAAATACAATTATATCATATTTATTTGAGAAGTATGACACGTCATCGTTTTTAATTATCTTAGTTAAGAAATCTAATTAGTTTATATGTTCCGCATTAATGACTTTGATAATTATTGCTATTTTAAAAAATTTAAAATTTTGGTATTTTTCGAGATGTTACACCCCCCCGACCACAATGGTGGGGACTAATTGACAAGTGAATGAAAATGCATAAACCAACTAAATACTGAAAAGAAAAATTACTGGACTAAAAAAAAATCATAACTCCTAACTCATACCTGAGAGAAGGAGTGGCTTCTTACTAAATTATTGAACAGGGATGTAGGGATTTAGAAGTTTGCCATTCACCCATCCTAGATGCAAGATACCATCAAGCTGCGCAAGTTTCAAATCACCTGAACCCTTGATTTCCACAATAATGAATGGTGCCAACCAATGCATCTGTAATTTTCTTAGATGCTTCATGAACTTGTTGTCATACAATACCACCTTATCGCCTTTGGAAAATTGTTTCTTCTTGATATAGCAATCATGCCATGCCTTCTGTCATCCTTTTTCCACTGTTGCATGATATTATTCGATAAAAATGGATTCTTCAAGTTCCATTAGTTCTTCAAGTCATTCCACAACTGATTCTTCTCTATCATTTGTATTGTATGTGCAATGTAAAGACTTGGAACTATGAATTCGGTGGGAACTGCCATTTCTCTGCCATAGACCAACTGGAATGGATTCTGCTTGTGAAGCTTCTTAGTAGTTGTCATGTAATCCCATAATACAACTGGAATCTGCTCATCCTAGTCATCCCTATTTGCAAAACATACTTTGGTTAGTCCATTCTCCATAATCTTGTTGTCTGCTTCCACAGTGCCATTCGCTTGAGGATGATATGGATAGATTTTATGATGTTGAATAAAAAATTCAATTTTCAATTGTTCAATGTTATTGTTCAGAAAATGTTTTCCTTGATCACTTGCAAGACTTCTAGGGCACCCAAAGTGAGTAATAATGTTTTCATAAATGAATTGAGCAGTTGTCTCTATGGAACAACATTGAATTGGTGTGGATTCAACCCACTTGGTTAAATAATCTATTACAGTGATAATATAATGCACTTTTGAATGCTTTTACAGTGGGTTGAAGGGTCCCATAAATTCGATTGTCCATTTCTCAAATGGTTGCAACGATCAGATCGGGTGCAATGTGAGTTCATCTATACGGGATGGTCGATCAACACACTGAAAAATGTCACATTTCCGTGCATACTCCTTAACATCTTTGAAAATTGTATGCCACCTCAATCCTTCTTATAGTATCTTTATTCCTGTGGATTTTTCGCCAACATGTCCTCCCGAAACTCCGACATGACATTCCCACAAAATGATTTCATGCTAAGGATATAATACACATATGTGCAAGATGACATCAATTCCCAATTTATATAGTTGTCTCGAAATTAGTTGATATTCCATAGCTCTTATAGCTAAGTGCCTTTTCTGGGTTGGGAAATAATTCAACTCGAACAATACCATTCTCTTAAAGGGGTCTCATGATATTTTTCTTGAATGTTCCATTTAAAAATATTTCAAAATTGGTGCAGATTACTTACTAGTTGGTAAATGGATTTTGGAAAAGACCTCTGGTGATGCCCATAGATTTCCATGGGAGGCAAGTTGTTAGTGAAGTGGAAATGGGACAAAAGTTTGCAGTTTGGCACCATCTTCAGACTTCCATGTCACATACCATCAAATTTCCACATGGAATAATGTTGTGCATGTGCCTTAATCTATGTGGCAGTTTTTAATGTATAATCCCACTAACACACAATTTCCTAAGACCTAACATATTATCCCCTATAGTTTATGATTCAAATTGTAATAATACTAAGTACGTTATTGGCATGTAAAACATCCATAAGCAATGACACATCTATTAGTTACAAGCTACTTGAATGAAAACATAATGATATTGGGTAGCTTATTAAAATCCCTAGTATGGAAAAACCAATGCACTTAACCCATATTACTTAATACATGTAAGAAATCCACCCACCTAACCTCCTTCATGTTTTTATGGTTGTTACCTTGATGGAAATTCATGGAAAGCCTCTCATATTCTTTCCTAATACATTAACATGGAATGAAATCCTAAGTTATGGATATGGTCCCTTTAGGAAGTTTATTTTCCATTAACTTTATAGTTTCTTAAATCCTTGCTTTCAGAGAGTAGTATTTCAGGGATAATGTCTCCAAAGATATTGAGTCTGTTTAGATCAGTGTTGGGGAAGAGTGTTACGGAATTTATGAAATATATCAACTTACCTAACACTAGTTAATGTATCTATCTCTTGGTAAACCCTAAAC
The DNA here is from genome assembly GCA_027924585.1 of Larix kaempferi. Taxonomy (NCBI): domain Eukaryota; kingdom Viridiplantae; phylum Streptophyta; class Pinopsida; order Pinales; family Pinaceae; genus Larix; species Larix kaempferi. The sequence continues at coordinate 6,365,348 of BSBM01000073.1, forward strand.
CCTTTTTTGAAAAGTACAGTTCATATCATTGAAACTTCTAATTAACTTTTTCAAGGAAAATCCAGGATTGATTGTGTAAAGTATTGAATTGTACTTTTGAGACTCATTGATGTATTTTTAATCATTCATGAATGCTAATAAAATTATCATATATTAGTATTTATCTTTACATTTGCATAAACTTCCCAACATTTATGTGCACTATAAAGGATCCTAAACACTTTGTATAAAGAGAAACATCATATCAACATAATTTCTGGAGAATCAATCAAGGCATTACTCTTTATATAGTCACTACTAATTTAGATACCCTAATTACAGTTTATAAAATCCCACCCATCACATAATATTATCCACTTTTCATGTCAACATGGGAAAAAAATATTCTTACACACTTGGACTACAACTGGGATATTTAGTATACTTTTTCCACTCTTAAGATGTTTGTTAAAATAATACAACAAAATGTCACATCTAATGATTCCAAATATTTGGATGAAATAAATATATATTAATTGTTTATATATTAAATCAAGTAAATATTTGAATGAAGGAAGTGGTTTATACGGGGAACAAGAGATTTTGTTATCTGCAACAGGGGAGGCAATCCAAAATTTTCATTATGTTGAATTTGTAGCGCAATGGCATGAGTATGACCTCATATGGGGGAAATTTCGACAAACAATTTGTCATGAAGCAAGAATCCATCCTATTAATATTTGTAATGGAGATGAAATTAACCCACAATGGGGCATATTGCCTACAATTAGTCTCGATCATGCCTTATTCAATGTTTCCTTAAGCAAGGATGAAACCCCCTACTAGTTCACCATATCTGATGTGGTCCTCAACAAGGATTGTGGCTGAGAACATGCAGTAGGTTCTCAAATTCTCAGTAATGCCATCCCCTGGGTTATATAATTTTTTGCAACCCTCAACAAGGTTCATACCTACCTGAAGCTGCATATAGGATTCTTACCCAAGTAGGGTCAATATGGTTTTGTGAAGAACAATGCCTATGTTATGATTAGAATGATGATGGAAAGGAGTGTTCAACATCGGAATACAATCCTTGGATTGGTAAAAATTGTGTGGGATCTATTGTGTGACATCCTTAAATAGGTATGATGATGGATGACCTTGTGTTTCTTTATACAAAGATGTAATTATGGAGTAGTATTAACCTTGAGAAGGGTAGGACTCTCCTTCAATCTTAGCTTGTAAACATTGAAACTTTGAAGATAAGTTTATGTGGTTTTTGTCCTCGCTGGGTTTCCACGTAAAATCATTGTGTTCTATGCATTGTTTACTTTCTATTTATGGTATGTTTATACATGAATGTTGAATAATGATGTTGGATCAGAATCAAGAAGGGACCATTGTTGGGAAGTGTGTGTGCAATGATGCGGACCGCGCACATACAAAAAAGGGGCGGAAGAGTGCAAAAGATGGAAATTAGTTAGGCTTTTGGTCCATTAGGCATATTTTTGGGTCTATTTGTGGGATGCCCCCCCCCCCCCCCCCACACACACACTAAAAAACTATAAATAGGCAGTAGATAGATGTCTATTGTCAGAAGATGATAGAGAAATAGAGGAGGGGGGGAGAGTAGAGCTAATGAATTATGTAATATTCTATTGTTTTGGGGTTTCTATTTCATAGTGTGAAACAAATGTACAGTTATGGATGGATGATAATGTGATTAAGATGTTTTGGAGATCCTCTTTGTGTAATGATGAATGTTTCTTTTTTTGCACACATATTGAATGTGATGTTATGAATGTTGTTTCTTAATCTGATATATGAATATCTTTAAGTTATAGGTGTTGTTCTGTTATAGAATATGACGTTTATGCATAGAGTTGTAAGTGTTATAGTATCCTCCTAACCCTTGTTTTCTATAGAAACTTAGTTCCTACAGCCCCCTCGGATGCCTCGGGTGAGACTTCATCTATTTAACAGGTGATTCCGTAACGACCGGTATCTAAGGTTTTTGTTTGTATTTTATTTCTAGAACTCAAGTCTTCCCTATGTGCAACATCAAATGATGCATGCTGCTAACATAATTTAAAGTGATTCAACCCCCTCTTAGTATTGGTGATATTTCTAACATGAACCAATATATATATATATATATATTATTTCCCCCTATAACCCCAAACACATGATGCAACTGCCAAAATAAAAACTAACTTATATAAACCATCTCTAAAATAGCGCTTTTGGAGATGGTTTTTTAAAACACTATCAACTCCAAAATTTAAATTATCATTACTCTTAATCGGTTTTCAAAACACCCCTTTGAAAATATCTAGGGGTATTCTTTCTAACCCCCCTCCCCCAAAAGTCATAAGAATTTGATGTATGCTGTCAGTTTTTAACAAAGTGCCTCAAAATGTTAAATTCTCATGAATTGTAGGGGGGGTTGTCAAAACACTGCCTTGAAAAATATATTTAGGGGTGGTTGGTTTAAACCCCCACCCCCCAAAAAAACAAAAAGAAGTTATGAGAATTGAAATTTGCGAGGAGGTTGTAAAACAACCGCCTACATAAATTCAATTCTCATGACATTTGGGAGTGGTTTTAAAAACCGCCTCCAAAAGTTAAGTTTTCATGACTTTTTGGCAGGGGGTTGAAAAAAATGCCTCAAAAATTTAAATTCTCATGCAATTTAGGGAGGGGTTTATCAAAAAAATGCCTTCAAAAATATATTTAGGGGCAGTCTTGTTAAATCCCCCCCGAAAAAAAAGGCATGAGAATTGAACTTTTCAAGGTGGTTCTTAAAATAATGCCTCCAAAAGTTAAGTTCTCATGGATTTTAGGGGGGTTTTCCAACCCACTACATTAAAAACCACATTTAGGGGCAATTGTTTTAAACCCCCCCCACAAAAATAATAAAAATCAAACTTTTAGACGTGGTTGTTAAAAAAATGCCTCCAAAAATTCAAGTATCGTAACTTTTAGGGGCGGTTGTAAACAAACCACCTTAAAAAAAACATTTAGGGGTGATCGTTTTAAAACCTCCCCAAAGTTCATGAGGATCGTACTTTTAGAGGCGGCTGTTAAAAAAACATCGCCAAAATTTCAATTTTCATGACTTTTGGGGGTGGTTTCAAAAACCGCCCCGAAAGCTCTAAAAAAACTTTTAGAGGTGGTTTTGGAAAGATCCCTGCAAGCCTAAAGCCCTACTAAAGAGGTAAATTGTTGTAGTGTCCTCTACACATTTTTTCCTTCTGAAGTATGTTGCATGTAGATATTACAACACTAGAGTAGAATTGTGTACATTATGGCTATTGTTAAGAAGCACAAATTGGAATGGATATCGAAAACCCCAGGTCATGGGAGACCCCAAGGTAGTTATTGATTGAGCCAACAAAAAACAACAAATCGAAGTTATAGGATTGAGGCCAATCTTGAATTTAATCAAAGATGAAGTGGAAGCCTTTGAATGGATATCCTTCACACATGTATATAGGGAGGTGAACAAAGAAGCAGATGTATTCTCAAAACAAACATGCCTTATGCTAGAAGGAATCATGAAAGAGAAGCAAGGAAACTTTTTAGGGGATAAATTTATCCCATGGGATAATATTTGACCTTTGTTCCAAAAAAGGATTCCCTAATTTCCATTTTTTTCTAAGTTGATTCGCCCAAATTCCATGGGATAAAAAAAATTTACTTTGAAATTGCCAAAATTGTCCAGAAACTATATAAAACCCTTATAAATTTGAATATTTTTAGGAAATACTGCCCAACATTTTTGGAAAACAAAAAAACTTGTGATTCTTGAATATGCCTATATTAATACCAAGGTAGGGTCTTATGATAACTCTTCAAAACCACACCTCGAGGAGAGAACTTGGTTGCAATTCATCCAAATCACAACTAATTAAAAGGTAATCTTTTCATTTATTGTATTGATAAAAAATTGAGTAGATCGTATTGCTTAAAAGTGTCTACATAGGATGCCCAATGTTGCTTCATTCAACAATATTACAAATTTACTAAATGGTACGTCATTCAACAAGATTACAACCTCACTTTAACATTAATGATAATTTGTGAATCCTCATGAGGAGAAATCTTCCAACATCACTATAAATATAAGGTAATTGTGAAACACCATCAATAAATAATGGAAAATAATTGCTCGAAATTCTAAATCCACATGGAAAGATCTATCCTTAATTGCTAGTAATTCATGATTCTAGAGGTCCTTGAAGTTTGTCTCAAGTTTGTGACATAATAAAACATCTATGCTAAATTACAATTTGTTATGAAATTTTCATATCAAAAGATCGTCTATGGAATAGTCCCAATCTACTTGCAAAGAAATTTTTTATTAATATCACAAGAAACTTAAGAAAAAAAAAGTCATCCTTGCAACCAATGTGTTATAGGCATAGAAAACAAAATTCCAAGGTTATATAACTTAAAAACTCTCATATTCCACTATTGTGAAACCAAGGAGATGGAAATTAAAAATTACATACCATGAAATGAGATATTTCAAAGTCCTCCTTGAAACCAATTGTGCCAGGCTTGCAAACATAATTGTTGTTGTAAATATTGTTAAAGTTACAGCATCATGAGTCATTCTCTAGTTCAATATTGTGTGTCAAGATTGAGCCTCATGTGTTGAGGTAGTGCCTTATAGGAGCCTACATTGGACTCAGGAAACTTCAATAAGAATCGTGATTTGGAGTTAAGAATGGTTAAGCTTCATGTGTTGAGGCAAGTGCTTTTTATGTCAAATTGATGATGTTGTACAGTCTTGCTAGCCAAGGCTAAGGTCTTGTGTGTCAAGGTAGATCCTCATGTGTTGAGGTGGTGCCTATAGTTTTTCAATATTTAATTCAATATGATCTAGGATATTTACTGAGAGAACAACATGTACAACATATCAAACATAAGAGACAAGAGACAGAAAGAATTTCACTGGGGAAAACCAAGAAGGTGAAAAACCCCTCAACTTCCTCAGAGATAGAATAAGCACCAATACAAAGATCACCAAGATGAATCCCCAAAAGATAAATGTCTGCAGCAGCTACTCCTCCTCCACTTGTGCACACTCCTCCTCTCTCTCACTAATGCGAAGTGAGTGAATGAGTGAATGACTAAATAGAGAGGTGCTCCTCTCTATTTATACTTTACCTTTACTTTCCTTTTACTCTAATTGGGATGACCTCCCTTAGGAGAGTCTAATAACCCATTACGACTTGTCACTGGGCCAACCCCACTAGGGTGGTCTAATAACCCTTTAACCCACATGACTCATATAGGGCCGACCCCACCAAGGTGGTCTAATAACCCATCAAGTATAAGTTACGACAATTACAATATAACTTGCGACACTTGCAAGTACAAATTATGACACTTCCAATCGGAGGAATAATACATCTCTGTTGGGGATACAATAAAGTACAAATGTAATACATACAATATACAAGTGAAAATATTCTTAAGTTACAAATACATCAACACTCCCTCTTAACTAGGAAGGTATTCTCTTGACATAGGTCATCAATACATATAAGCACAAGTCTTCAATTCTGGAGCTGGATCATCGTCACTGGATCATGGAGCATCATCGTCACTGCTGCTGTACTCGTCATCTTGATCACTGGTGCTATCTCACAATTCTTCTCGTTATAGGAAGTTATACAGAGCCAGCCCTTTTTCATGCTGGATTAGGCCTAGCCTCCTGTAGGTCTTCATCATCTCTGCGAGCTGGCCATCCTATGGAATCCTCGGGGCTGATTACATGCGTCAACAAAATCTCGAAAGAGCATCCCAGGACTGATTACGAGCATACTGCTCAACCTATCGGATCTCCTAGGGAGCTATTATATGTGACCACCACAAAACCTTAAAAGAGTGTCCCAGGAACGTTTATGTGCATAGCACGACCGACAAGATCTCTAAAGAGCATCCCAGGACTTTTACGTGTCTAGCACAACCTATCGGATCTCCAGGACTGATTACATGTGGTCTGGAAAAACCTCGAAAGAGCATCCCAGGACTTATTACGAGCTTACTACTCAACCTATCGGATCTCCCAGGGAGATATTATATGCCACTGACAAAACCTCGAAAGAGCATTTGCCATATCTCCTAGGCGCTATTATATGTCATAGGAAAAACCTTGAAAGAGTATTGGCAAATCTCCTAGGGCGCTATTATATGTCCCTCCAAGCAAAACCTCGAAAGCGCATTTTTCAGATCTCCCAGGGAGCTATTATATGCCATAGGAAAAACCTTGCAAGAGTATATACAAATCTCCCAGGGCACTATTATATGCTTATCGCACAACCTGTCCACTACCACAAAGTATCATCCTGATACTCATGATCATACTGACCATCATCATATAGTACATCGTCCTGATGCACATCATCATTGCATGATCATCCTGATCATCGTCATAGCATCGTCCTGATGCATATCATCTGGAGCATCGTCCTGATGCTCATCACACAACACTTACATCCATAGCCATGGGAAGGATCCTCCTACCACCATGCTTGGAATGGCCCATGTAAATGTGTCCCATCACTTCCTCCTCGAAGTATCTTCTATCTGAAGAACACCAAGCCTCTCTCTGAAGTACTCGAACTTCACTCTGGCTAGTGGTTTGGTCAACACATCTACAATCTTCTCTTCCGTCGCAACATATAGGAGCTTCACTGCTCCTCTCTGCACCATATCCCTGATATAGTGATACTTGATCTCGATGTGCTTCGAGCTGTCATGGAACATCGGGTTATTAGAAAACTTCACACAACTCTGGTTGTCAAAGAAGATACAAGTAGCATCCAACTAGATATCAAACAAATAAGATAGTAGCTTCCTAAGCCATACTGCCTCATAACTAGCCGAAAAAGCTACGACATACTCTGCTTCAGTTGTACTCAGTGCTACACAGGATTGCTTCCTGCTAAACCAAGAGATCACACCTAATCCCATACTGAAGCAACACCCCAAAGTGCTCTTCCTATCTGCAGCACTGCCTTCCCCAATCTAAATCTACATAACCCTCTAGGTTAAACTTTTGATTCGCATCATACTTGATCCCATAATCAATTGTACCCTTCAGGTACCTCAGAATATGCTTTACAACAATCAAGTGAACATGTCTAGGATCCGTCAGGAACTGACTCAAGGTGTTGACAGCAAAGCAAATATATGGTCTCATTTTCGTCAGGTACATGAAGGACCCAATCATGTGACGATACATCGTGGCATCAACCGAATCTGATGAATCATCACTCAATAGCTTAAGGTTTGATGCCATAGGTGTGGCCATGGCCTTGTATTCCATCGTCCCAAACCGCTTCAGGATCTCTACTGCATACTTCCCTTGTCCAAGGAAGATTCCATCTACACTCTGTCACACCTCCATGCCTAGAAAGTCATGCATCATACCCAGGTCCTTCATCTTGAACTCGGGAGAAAGCTTCCGCTTTGTATCAGCAATCAATCCATCCTCACTTGTTACAAACAGGTCATCTACATACAGTAGGAGTATCACGGGATTTCCTTCCTCAACCTTGTAGTTGGAATCTGCTTTACTCTTGGTAAAGCCCAAACTAGACAGGAAGCTGTCAATCTTACCGTACCAACTCGTGGGTGTTTGTTTCAAACCATACAAGGCTTTCTTCAATCTGCACACATATGACTCCCTGTCATGTGTCTCAAAACCGAGTGGCTGCTCCACATACACTTCCTCTTCGACTACACCATTCAAGAAAGATGTCTTGATATCCATCTGGTGTATCTTCCACTTCATCACTGCAGCAAGAGCAAGTACTGTTCTGATGGAAGTGTATCTGGCTATAGGTGCAAAGGTTTCTTCATAATCTATTCGTTCTTTCTGGGAGAAGCCACAAGCCCCAAACCTTGCCTTGTTTTTCTCTATGCTACCATCTGCAGCATGCTTGATCTTATAGATCCACTTAGAAGTCACAACAGACTTCCCTTCTGGTCTTGGGACCACATCCCAAACATCATTCTTCATGATCGACTGATACTTTTCAATAATGGCATCCTACCATTACTATATCCCTGATCTTGGGAACTTCAGATTCTTCAATATCTTCAATAGGTAGTTTTCTTGAACTTCGTCGCTTGGAACAAATGTTGTTGTCCTTCTTTTGTAGGTGATTGTACACGATCTTTCCTACAAGTCACATTCAATTGCATGATTAGAAACTTCTCATAGTTTTCAGAACAAAATCTTACGCATAAAGACATATGTCATACAGTCATGCATCTATCTTAGCCAATGCTTCAATACAACATTCATCCATATCCCGTATTCATACAGTAACTTTCTAGATTCTTTCCATCTCTACCAGAACATTGTTAAGAGTGTGCACTACTCCCAACATGTCAGCAAAGAGGTTTCATTCTAGATAAGTAGCAATGGGATGTTGTACAGTACCATAGGCCACTTACCCATTACTTGCATATTAGTAGTATCTTGTTCATTAATGCAACTTTTCTAACATGCATAATATACATCCTAAGCCTAGGAACATAAGTATGTTCATGAATAAACAACATCATTTAACTAATCATATATACAAGAAATGACAATTCAAATACTTATCTTTGTTTGGTTGTAGGGTGGACTCCCTCTCAACCTTTGCTTCCTTGCGGGAACTATTGGAGTGTGCTCCCTCTTGATCTTTGCTTCCTTGAACTTATATCCATTCTGGACCACTATGCATGCTTAAGTGTGCACTAGTGTCATCATTGTGTCATCCTCAAGATCTCATACATAATCATACATTCATTAGTATAATCTCAATACTATAAAAACATTATGATTCTAAATAATCTTAAACATGCATGGTCATTATCATTTCATACACAGGTAATTTATCACAAGCATTAGTATTCAAGGTTTCAGGGAGGACTTCTTTTACTCATGCATATTCTTATTTGACCATAGGAGTCTTCTAGTTTGTCATATCATTAGTCAAACTAAGAAGCATAATATGCATAAACCCATGATTACTCAGACTTATAACTTCATGAATAATCATTATCAATCATACAAAAATATACTTATATAAGATCCTAACACAAGGTAGGATTCTAACTTGATATAGGAAAAACATACTTGGATTATCATTTTTTCTAGTTATGTCTAACATACCCAAACAATGTCTTCTTTTGTTCTCTTCAATGATTTAGAGAACTTGTGCTAGTAACCTGCATATCTCATAAGTTAACCATTGTAGAACCAAATTATTCATATCTCGTAAGTAGAGCTTCTATGTGATCCCTGACTATGGATGAGTCTTTGTCTTCATGTCACCATGGTCATATGTTCTTGATCTAGTACTTGATTTGTCTTTCTTGATGTACCTTTCAAGTTAGTGGACAACATCATCCTCATACAACACCACAGTGCATTAGTACAATCATAAGTGTCATAACCCTAATCAATGAATGTCTTCTACCATTCACATGCATTCATACTTTTACTAGGGTGATAAGACAAGTCTAAAATTAATCAAGATTGTTACTAACCTCAATAATATGAAGACAAACATATTATAAACTTAATCATGAACAGATTTCAAAACATACCTATATCTCCTCAAGTCATACCTATCAGGATTGCTTGTAGTCTTCTTATGTAAGGCCTTAACCTCATCTCCCTCTGGAACTGGAACGTCTTCACTTATGTAGGTCTCCAATTCATTCTCTTCTAGGATTAACCCAATCCACTTTGATTTGCTGAAACTGGATCTTGAGCTGGATTAGGGTTTGTCAGAGAAACCCTAAAAATTCAAACTTTGAATTTCAAACTTTTGATTGGATGAAAAGATGCACCTTGCTGAGCTGATCAACCTGGTACACTTCAATTTTTAAATCTCCAAAATTTGACCCCTCAAAATTGACTTTGAAAGTTTCGGATCTACAGCTTCTGTCAAATTCTGGTTTTTTGGTTTTTTGGTCAAAATCCAAAACTAGGGTTTGATGGAACCCAGGGTTCTACCCAACCAAAAAATTTGATCTTGGTCTCGATTTTGATGAGGAGCATCCATCCGTGGTCTCAGATTCCAAAAATTCCAACTTTTGCAGAAACCCTAATTTCCCGCAGCAGTGACAAGCCAAGAATGAGAATGCTCAGAATCCAATTCTATTTCATATAAATATGTGCCTTATTGTTTCTGGTGTAACTCATAAATTTTGGATCTTCAGGGTCTGAAACTTCGACTTGTGGTAGCCTGACCTGTCATCTTTCCAACCCCATAGGTTTGAGCTTTAATGGATTCTCTGAGAGAGATTTATTCCAAGTGTTGCAACGTGACATGTTTATGGGATGAAACAGGATAGCGAACTTGTACGGAGTACCACGTGTCACTGGTTCAACTTCAGCCTCTGAAACTTAGATCTGTGAAACTACAGTTTGTGCCCTTATTGCCACTTTTTAAATAATTTCATTTGGATCTTCCTAGCCCAAGATGTGACCTTTTTCCCTAGGTCACATGTTTAGGATTGCAATCTGGAAAAGGTAGAAACCCTAAATTGTACTGATCATAAAACACAAAGTAAAACGAATCAGATGCTGAGCTTTGGACACAAGGTACAGGGGGATGTTATCTTCATCCTGTAAACGTTTCAGATTCTGAAACTTCACAGAAATGGATTTATAGCGAAAGTTATACGATTACTAGTTTTTACTATATCAAGCCCTAGCTTCCAATTTGTCGTAAGTGAAACAAATGTCATAAATGCCATACAATGCCTCCCTTCAGGCTAGCTATGAAACCATGTAGTTTTTCAACATTTAATTCAATATGATCTAGGATATTAACTGAGAGAACAACATGTACAACATATCAAACATAAGAGACAAGAGACAAGAGACAAAAAGCATTTCACTGGGGAAAACCAAGAAGGTGAAAAACCCCGCAACTTCCTCAGATATAGAATAAGAATCAATACAAAGATCACCAAGATGAATCCCCAAAAGATAAATGTCTGCAACAGCTACTCCTCCTCCACTTGTACGCACTCCTCCTCTCTCTCACTAATGCAAAGTGAATGACTAAATAGAGAGGTGCTCCTCTCTATTTATACTTTACCTTTACTTTCCTTTTACTCTAACTGGGCCGACCTCCCTTAGGAGAGTCTAATAAACCATTACCACTTGTCACTGGGACGACCCCACTAGGGTGGTCTAATAACCCATCAAGTATAAGTTATGACACTTACAATATAACTTGCGACACTTGCAAGTACAAATTAAGGCACTTCCAATCGGAGGAATAATACATCTCCATTGAGGATACAATAAATTACAATTGTAATACATACAATATACAAGTGAATATCTTCCGAAGTTACAAATACATCAACAGTGCCTCATGTGTTGAGATGATGCTTTGCATGCCTAAGCATGTATGGTGTGTGATGTAATACTAACCATGGTTTAGCTATTATGTCTCCTCTAGAGACTGGCCACCTCTAGAGTGAATTACTTTAGCATATAACCATTTGGAACGATAGTAGAATAATATGATCACATCATTGGGAAAATTGCCTTAGTGTATTTTATATGATAATTAAGTTGGAAAATGTGGACCATGCAGATAAGAGAAGAGATAAACATAATATGTGATAATATATGAGAGAATTTGAATTGCACATAAATAATTAATTAAGAGAGAATTCAAATTGTTAAACTTGAATGAAGACTTCAGTAAATCAAAGGAGAACTCAAATTGATCACTACAGTGATGTTAACAAGAAAGAATCAGTTAAAGAGAGTTAACTCAGTGATAATAAATAATATCTAATTAACTAAGTGTTAGTGCATGACGACACTTATGTTAAACTAAAAGATGACACTTATGTTAAACTAAAATATGATACTTGAGTTGTGACACTTGCATGACGACACTTAACTTAGCCACCTAACTAAATGGGAAAGATTTCAGTTAAGGGGTGAGTTCATTCTAAGAGACAATTAAGTGAGTTAATGCATTGCATGAGAAGTGGGGTGCACTTCGTCATGCAATATTGATGCATATAGATGGAGGGTGAGTTCATCCTTAAGTCATAATTTAAAAATAGAATCCAATGCATGAGAAGAATGTATAAATATTTTTTACGGGATTGATGAATTCAATGTGAAGTGAATTCTCTTCTCTCTTGAAGGCAACATGCTTCTCTTTGTGTAGGATATTATTCTGAGTCTCTCTTCTTTATATTTCTCTTGCTCTGTAATTGCACCGAGGGTGCTTGATGTAAAATACATCCTCTACTATCTAGCAATATACTAAGGAATGTTTTGCTGGGGTTTTCTCTCTCAATTCATAGAGGGTTTCCCCAGGGTAAATTCATGTGTCGAATGTGATTGCTTATGTGTATGATTGTTATTTGATTTCAAGTATTATTGCAGCATTGAATTAAAGATAAAAAATTAACATGGTATGAGAGCTCAAGGAGTGAAAGAGATAAGTTCATCCATCAAGCTTGATCATACGTAGATCCTGAGTGTGCATTGTACTTGAATAACAATGGCATCAATCTCGGTGAGACCGAAAGACCATCTTCAAGGAACTTAGAACTTCAATACTTGGAAGGCAAGGATCCTGAATATCCCAGGCGAGCATGATTTAGATGGATATGTATCTAGTGTTATTGAAGAACCTAGTTCTAATGTAGGGCACATTACCTTCAAGAAGAATCAATCCAAAGAAAAGAGAATCATTTATGATTCCATGAAAGACAACTTCATGCCTGTGATTATTCCATTCACAAAGGAATGCTTCGACACTTTGAAAACAAATTATGAGAAGAAGGAGACCAGTCAAAATAGAGAATTGAAGAACAAGCTTTAAAATCTGAAGATGGAAAAGGACGAATTCATGGTTTCCTTCTTCACAAATATCTCTCAAGTAAGAGATCAACTCATGAGAATTAGTGCAACGGTCGATGATAATGATCTCATACAGACCACTGTTAATGGTATTCAATCTTCATGGGAGAAATTCTTGGCTATAGTGAATGGTCGAGAAGTGCAAACTAACTTTAAGAGACTGTGGCATGATTTCCTACAAGAAGAAGGATGAATCCATATCAAGTATACTACCTCTAATTAAGACAACCTTGCTCTTGCGGCATAGATGAAAAGAGGTAAGAAATATCACAAGAAATTATTTCAAGAACTTTGATAAGTCTGAATTTAAATGTTCATTATGCAAAAGAATTCCATGCAAAGCAAAGAGGAAAGTTCAAGGGCAGGTTTCACGATTCTACCGCTACAGAAGATGAACCTACAGGTAATAATTCATCTGATGATCAAGAGACGAGTAAGTATTACTATCTTGTATCAACCCTTTATGGATCCATTACCACTAGTGCTGAGACATGGTTGGTGGACAGTGGCGCATCCAAGCACATGACTAGATATAGGAGCGTTATCACAGATTTGAAGGAAAAGAAGCTTTCCTATAAGGTGGATCTTGGAGATAATACCACCTATTAGATCCAAGGTATTGGATCCCCTTCCTTCAGTTGGATTCAGGAAATGTGTTGCATGTGGATGAAATTTTTTTGTCCCCAGATTGAAGAAGAACCTCTTGTTTGTTTTAGTTCTAGAAGATAAAAAATTCAGAGTTATATTTATGGACAACAAAGCGCTCTTGTGGCCTAAGGATGAATACTTGAACTCTACATCAATGATTGGAGTTAGAGAGGGAGGTATCCACAAAGTTCCTAGAAAACTCATTCAAGCCATGATCCATGACACAGTTATTCTATGTGATCTGAGGCACAGAATGCTTGGTCATATCCATTTCAAAGCGCTACCTAGATTGCAGAAATTGGTGAAAGGTATGCCCATATTTAAATATGATTTTGATAGTGTTTATAGAGGTTTCTCTCTTGGCAAGAACATTAAGAACGGTTTTCCAAGTAGTACCAAAATATAAAAAGGGATCCTTGACTTGATTCATTCCAATCTATGTGGTCCTATGTCTGCACCCTCCTTGAGTGGTTATTTGTTAAATGTGTTTTTCATAGATGATTTATCTCGCAAGTCATGGGTTTATTTTCTGAAAGCAAAGAGTGAAACTTTCAACAAGTTTCAAGAGTTTAAAGCACTGGTTGAGAATCAGACTAGAAATCACATTCATGCTTTGATATCTAATAATGGAGGAGATTTTGAGTCCCATGACTTCAATGAATTCTATCGATATCAAGGAATAAAAATATAGCTGAATGTACCCTACAACCCCCAACAAAATGGAGTTTCTGAAAGAAAGAACATAACAATATGTGAGGCTGCAAAATCCATGATGTGTGATGAAGATCTTCCCACATCCTTATGGGAAGAAGCCCCCAACACTGTTGTTTATATTAATAACAAAAGATGGCATGCTATCTTGGGAGAAAAGACTCCTGAAGAGTTTTTCATTGGTGAAAACCATATGTTGGATACTTGAATATTTTTTGTTTTCATGTATACATTCATGTACCAAAAGAGAAGATGACAAATATGGAGCCATCCGAAAAGAAAGGAACATTTGTTGTATATAGTGAATCCTCCAAATCTTATAGAATCTATGTTCCGGGAAAAAGAAACATTGAAGTTAGCAAATATGTAACATTTCATGAAGAGGATTCCTTCAAGCGCTCTAAAGAACTTCAGTGTGATTCAGGTATGGATGAGCATGAGACTCCCTTGATGAAGGATCCAATTTCTGATTCTCCCCTTCCATATGTTGAGAGGAAGAATCCAGGAGAGTCCGCAGATCCTATTTATCATGAAGTGCCAGAAGATATGATAGAAATATCACTTGATGAGCCTCCTTCTAAGAGGAGATCTGCATGATGTCAAGACATTCTTCAAGAGGAAAAAAAACATGGATCACCTCCAGGATCATCTAGAGAGTGAAAGATACCTGAAATATTTCCAGGATATGTAGCATAGATGAGTCACATCAGTGATTCAAAACCCTCTACGTATGAGTAAGCCTCATAGCAACAAGTATGGAAAGATGCCATGGTAGAAGAATACAAATATATCATGAAGAATGATATGTGGTAAGTGGTTCCTAAACCTGATGGCAAGTCCATAGTAACTTCCAAGTGGATTTATAAAATCAAGCATGCAGCTGATGGAAGCATTGAAAAGTATAAAGCAAGATCTATGGCTCGTGGTTTCTCACAGAAAGAAGGGATAGACTATGATGATACATTCACTCATGTGGTCAGGTACACTACTATTTGATTGCTTCGGTTTTGGGGTGGAAACTTCACTAGATGGATGGGAAGATTGCCTTCCTCAATGGTGAGGTTGAGGAAGAGGTTTACATGTAGCAACCTAAGGGGTTTTTAATTCATGGGAAGGAGTCCCATGTATTTAAACTTAAGAAATACTTGTATGGGATTAATTAGGACCCAAGGATTGGTATTCAAGGATTGACAACTATGTTTTGAGCTTGGAATTCTCTAAATGTGAAGTTCACAACCTGTAATTCAAGGTTGTGAAGAACCATCCATTGATATTGATTCTCTATGTTGATGAATTGTTCCCTATTGGATAGGAGAAATAGATTGCTCGGTGCAAGAGGGAGCTCACTTCTGAGTTCGAAATGAAATACTTAGTTCTTATGCACTATTTTCTTAGTCTAGAAGTTTGGCAAAGGAAAGATGAGATCTTTCTCTCACAAGGAAATTACATAGTAGATGTATTGCAGAGATTTGGTTTGATCGACTGTAAGTCAATATCTACTCCAATGGTGTCTAATCTAAAGAAGCTACATGAGTCATATTCTGGATAGGATCTAGTGGATCCTACCATGTATAGATAGCTCATTCGTTCCTTGTTGTATTTGATACATAGTAGACCAGACATATGTTATGCAATGAGTATATTGAGTCAGTTCATGTCTGATCCAAGACATATACATTGGGTTGTTTCCAAGCATGTGCTTAGATACCTTCGAGGTAATATTGCTTATGGACTCAGATATGCTTCCAGTGTTGGAGTGATGCTACTTGGATATGCCAACTCCGATTGTGGTGGTAGTATTGTGGACCGAAAGAATAGATCCATATTTTGTTTTAGCTTGGGATCAACTATGATTTCTTAGACCTGTAGGAAGCAGGGATCCATAGCTTAGAGTACTACATAAGTAGAGTATATTGCATCCAATACCGTATTCGAGAAGCTGTGTGTCTTAGGAAGCTACTTTTTGGGTTGTTCGGTGAGCAGCTTGAGACTACTGGCACTCACTCTAATAGTCAAAGCTACATAAACCTCTCAAAAAACCTTGTATTTCATGACAGATTGAAACACGTTGAGATGAAGTATCACAATTGTTAACACCTAAAAAGTGCTCACCATCTCATCTCCCTCATTACAAGACTCATTTGTCCATATTTGCCTCCAAAACCTTAAAAAACCATTAAAAAGCCACCAAAAGGCCACAAAACCCCTTTTTTCCCCCAAAATAATTTAAATTCCTCCAAAAATAGCAAAAACCCTCTAAAAGGGCCCTAAATTCCCAAAAATCATATAAAAGGGAATAAAAAATATTAAAAAAGAGGAAAAAGAGGGAAAAAAGAAGCAAAAACCCTATACAATTGACATAAACCATATGGTGCCCAAAACCATGGGTCAACACTCCACCACTAAAAAACCTATAAATAGGTGATGGAGGCTCCCCATTTCATATCCACAATCTTCCCTATCCTCACTCTACCAAAATCACTCTCGAAACCCTAGCTTATCATTTGAGCTAGCTTTTCCCACTTTGAGTGCCCCTTTTGGCCCATCATCCAAACACTTTGGAGAAGGAGAAGGAACCCATTGGAGCTTGGAAGCAGCCCTCCTGGACTACTGTAAGAGCTTCACCAACCTCAACACTTGAGGTAAATCTAATATAAAAGAAAATTCTTACCATATTACTGTCTTTTATTTCTTATTGATGCACATGCTAGTTTAAGTTTACTTTGCTTTACTGTCATATTTTACTGTTTTATTGAACTACTACTAAGGAGTCCCTTCTCCTTAGTAGGTGCTCATTTGCACAAGTTAGGGTGAAAACCCTAGCTACAACAACATCAGATTCATGGTATAGAGAGGTGCCATAACACTTCAGTACCTTTCTACTGCCGAGAAGATAGCATATATGTTGACTAAGCCTCTGTCAGTGACGAAGTATAAGTACTTTCGAGACAAGCTTGGCATGGCAGACAATGCCTCCCTCACTGAGAGGGAGTGTTAAAGTTACAACATCATGCATCATTCTCCAGGTCAATCTTGTGTGTCAAGATGGATCCTTGTATGTTGAGGTAGTTCCTTATAGGATCCTAAGTTGGACTTAGGAAAATTGGAGAAGAATCCTGAGTTGGACTCAAGAATGGTTAAGCTTCATGTGTTGAGGCAAGTGCTTTGTATGTCAAAGTGATGATGGTGTGCAATCTTTCTAGTTAAGGCTAAGGTTTTGTGTGTCAAGACAGATCCTCGTGTGTTGAGTTGGTGCCTCATGTGTTGAGGTGATGCTTTGCATGTCGAATCAGGTATGGTGTGTGATGTACTACTAACCATGGTTGAGATATTAAATCTCGTCTAGAGATTGGCCACCTCTATAGTGAATTAATTTAGCATATAACCACTTGGAATGATCGTAGAACAATATGATCACATCATTGGGAAAATATCCTTGCTAGATTTGATATGATAATTAAGTTGGCACATGTGGACCATGCATATAAGACAATAGATAAAGATAAGATGTGATAAGATATGAGATCATTTGAATTGTGCATAAATAATTAATTAAGAGAGAATTTGAATTGTTAAACTTTAGTGAAGACTTCAGTAAATCAAAGGAGAACTCGAATTTATCACTACAGTGATGTTAACAAGAAAGAATTAGTTAAAGAGAGTTAACAAACTGATAACAAAGAATATCTAGTTAACTAAGTGTTAGTGCATAACGACACTTATGTTAAACTAAAAGATGAAAATTGAGTTGCGACACTTGCATGATGACACTTAAGTTAGACACCTAACGAAGTGGGAAAGCTTTCAATTAAGGGTCAAGTTCATCCTAAGAGACGGTTTAGTGAGTTAATGCATCGCATGAGAAGTGGGGTGCACTTCTTCATGCAAGATTGATGCATCCATATGCAAGGCGAGTTCATCCTGAAGTCAAAAGATAAAAATAGAAGCTGATGCATAAGAAGAATGTATATATATGCTATACAAGATTGATGAATTCAATGTGAAGCGAATTATCTTCTCTCTTTAAGGAAATGCACTTCTCTTTGTGCGGGATATTATTCTGAGCCTCTCTTCTTTATCTTTCTCTTGCTCTGTAATTGCACCAGGGAATCTTGATGTAAAAGGCCTTCTCTGCTATGTATCAATATACTAAGGAATGTTTTGTTGCGGTTTTATCCCTCAAGTCATAAAGGGTTTCCCCAGGGTAAATTCATGTGTCGAATGTGATTGCTTATGTGTATGATTGTTATTTGATTTCAAGCATTATTGCAGCTCCGAATTAAATATAAAAAAAGTGGCGTATTGAGATGCATATACATAGAATCCCATGGTTAAGTAGTTAAAAACTATAACAGGCCGCTATTATGAATTGTGCATCACATGCGTTCCTATTGATTGGTAAGTTGCACAAGCTATAGCATCGTTGTTACAACGTATTTTGCCACCTTGTGAGCATTCATACTCTTTGGCCTCTGTTATTCATTTGATTGACTCAGGACCACTTTTTTCCCTCCAGGAACCTCTTTTTCCCTATTTTTGTTCCTGTACGCGAGCTGCTTTACTGCAACTCGTGCATGCGTGGGTTGTCCCACTATAGCTGATGTACATCGAGTTAAATGGTAAATGATAGTAAAAACTCTATTTTCTTACTCCAAAAAGCGGCCATTGTGACCTTTGGCCCTCCATGTATCCCAAAACGACTCGATTTGACCTTTCACCTACCTTTGGAGGGTTATATATTGAGCTCTTATGGTGCATGGAAGGGGGAGGAAAGAGAGAGCATCGAAACTCTGTTGGATTTTTTTCCATAGCTTGAGTCTACATCCATTGATCCTTGTTGTTGTGAACCTCTTATGTTCACCTACCAAAATATTCCATATCTTGATTTTTCCATTGCATGGGGGATTGAAGTGGTGGAGGAATGAGTGGAGGGACCTAATTCTTGGTTCAGATGAGTTGTCGGCAAGAGGTTGTATCATGTACTTCTTGTTCAATTTAATAGAAATACTCATTTTCTCATCCAAATGATCTTGTAATGGTTGTTTAATTACATTGGGTAACATTTTCTTATTATACCATGGACCATGCTATTGTTTATGCTAATATCTTTCATATATTATATGCACTTGCTTGTATTTGTTGTTAGGACTAAGCTGTAGGTTCAAGTGTAGAAATTGGGAAGCTCAACGGGGATCTACACCAAACTTCCAGTTGAAGGTTGGTCTTTTATCAACATCTTAGCATTTAAATTTATATAGCATTGCATTGGGAGTTGAGTTGATTTCTGGTAGTCATCTATTTGTTGTGGTCTCCCCCGAGCCATAGGATTTTTTTCTCTGTAACATAAATGGTGACTCCACTGGGGAGGAACCTCTATTTTAGGGATTTTGGGCATTTTTCCTTATTTTGAGTCTTTGTTCTGTCGAGTTTCTGTGTCATTGACTGTCTGTTAGGATCTGCATAGAAAATCTTAATTTTTCTTGGTCTTTGGATTCATTTTTCGTCCACCTACCTCTCTCTATACATGGGTCAGACTTGCTTAGCTCGCATGGATGCGCGACTGTTAGTACCATAGCCTGTGTATACACGTTATTGTTCTATGAACAGTTGCGTACAACTCCAGGATTGTCTTCTTTGTGATCTTTGGTTGTTGTTGGGTGAATTCTGGGTGTTCCCTAGTCTTAGTAGGCCTATATTCTGACTATTCCATGCCTCTTTACTGACTAGAAACTCCTCTTTTATTTAGTATTTGAGCTTTTTCTTTCTACCATTTTTTGTCTTTTATAGCTCATTAGCTTGGCTGAGTCTTGCTTTTTGGGATTTGCTGGGTTGTCTGCTTTGCATGCTCTGCATTTTTTCTGAAGAGTTCTGATTCTGCTTGCATTTTTCATTCATCTATATTGAAAAATACAAAAAACATTGTTTTGCATTTTCATTTCATTTATTATGAAAATACAAAAAAAATTGCTTTAATGCATTACTGCATTTTGCATTAGAGTGCTTGTGCTTTCATTAGGACTTGCTTGTGCATGAAATTATAAAGAGATTGCATTTTTATTTCAAAACGAAACGTTGGTTTGACTATCATTGTAGTGGCATACTTTTTCATTGGTAGTTGAGTCTAGTGTTTTTCGGCTGTGCATTTCATTGAGCTATTCATGTCATTAGTTTCATGACCATATCCTTTGATTAATCACAACCATTAAAATTAACGCTTAATCTAAAAATTGATTAGAAACAATTTTCTCTTTTATAGGGTGCACCAACTAGTATAGGTTTAGAGTCTTGGAATAGATCAATGTGAGTTAATAATCCAAGACTATTAAACAAACTTTATGTGTCTGGCCAGGGAGTGGTGAAACCCATGGTATACATCAGTGTTCTCAAGAAGCTCTACTCAGACCAGAGTTAAGCACGAGGTCACGAGAGGTTGGTTGTGGAGATAGCCATCCAATACTAGATGAACATGGGAGATATTTACAAGATTTGTTCGTATCTGGGGACTCTTGGGGGATTTGAATCTCTTGATTTTTGGGCTTAGCTACCCTTCCCATATGACGGATCCCACCTGCGACTGTCCGCCTGATCATTGGTTATACGTGGTGGCCTTAGTTGCTTTACCTAGGTATCACATAGGGTACTTATAGCAGTTATTCTGTGAGTGTCCTCAGTTAGATAGGGGTCGAACAACGTAGTTGTGGTTGTATAGGGATTTGACCCTGTGCACATAGTGAAGTCTGGGGGGCCTTATAACTGATTTTGTTACCTCCGGTTATAGTTTGGGAGTCTCAAGCCTCTCCTAGGAGAGACATTCTAGTTGTAGTGTCGGGAGGTCCCTTGAGCCAGTCATGTTTGTGTGCATTTGGTTGTAGGTTTCTTTAGGTGTGTGCTCTGTGACGTTCTAGTTGACCTTTAGGAGACATGTGTATTTGTTGACTTTTTGGATTCATCGTGGATCGAGGTCCGCGTCTTTGTCGGCCTTGTCGGTTGGTTGGTTTACCGCCAGCTAGCGATCTGTCACAGTCTTTTATTAAGAAGCATCGAAAGACTACCGTTGGTCTTTCATTTACATCTCACGAGATTCAAAGAGCTCCTATTATGAGTTCCACATATGGCATGATGGGATTCCATGCAACCCCATCTGGTGGCACTAAAGGAAAATCTCCTCTGTGTACTCCTAGGACTGGATGGGGGCCGGGGGGAGATTCATCACAAGTCACTCCTCCTCGGTTTGGGTTATTCCCACCCGTTAGAATGAATCCTTTTGATGATACTCATACACTAGGTTTCCATTATGGTATGCCAGGTTTTGATTCTATGACCGTCCCTACGACCACAAACCCTTTTTCTTTGGGTATGATTTTTTCCCACCACTACCTCCACTATGTTCAGTAGTCATGCTAGTGCTAGCTTTGGGATTGGGGGCACTACACCCCCTTTTACTACATATAATTTTGGAAGTAGTCACATCCCTCCATCTATGCCATATGTTGTGGGAGGACCACCTCTTACGATAGCCCCTAATGTTAGCACGAATCGTTTCCCTACTAGAGGTTTTACGGTAGGCATTGGTACTACGACTTACATACCATCTATCAACCCTTATGCCTCTATACATATGCATTTTCCCACGAATGCTTTTATGATTCCGAATCATCCTCCTCCTAATACTATGGTTCCTAGGGTTGGGAACATACCATTTTCTTATGGCTATCAATCGACGGCTCCTTCTACGACTAGTGGTTATATACCCCATACTCATGGCGGTAATTTTTATGGTCATCCAGCCGTTTTTGGCCATCGTTCCAATCCCCCCTATGGATCCTATTCCACGCATATGCCTATGTATCCTCACATGGGTCAATTTGGAGGACGTTATTATCCTTATGGTCACGGTCATGGTTACTACCAGAGTTCATCAGCACCTCAGGTGTCTAATTCTATGAACACGGTCCCACCTTACGGCTCACAAGGCCAGTCTCTTTTGGGAGCTTATAATCAAGCTTCACAACCGCAGCTCCCATTTCTTGCTAGGTTGAATTTACCCAATCTTTCAAAGCTCACGAATGATCTGGTGTGTCACGACTACACATGGCCTCCAGTCCCTACCAATCTCCCTTCTGACGTTCCAAATTTTGAGTGGAAGAATGGTGAGGATCTAGGTGATCACGTCACTACTTTTCACTTATGGTGCTCCTCGAATTCCTTGAACCATGATTCTATTTGTTTGAGGCTATTTCAAAGCACCCTCATGGGGGCAGCGGTGAAATGGTATGTCAAGTTGCCTGGGGGCACATATAGGAGTTTCAATGATTTGGCCTTGGTTTTCCTAGATCACTTTCAGTTGCTGGTTCGTTATGATACTAGCACCAAACTTTTATCTACCTTATGTTAGGACAAAGCCACACATATATATGATCATATTCAAGAGTGGCATTGACGGAAGAGGCTAGTCAAAGCCAACATTCCTCCATATTTTCTATTGGAATGGTTCCTTAATTCTTTACTACCTTACATTTCGAAGGACGTTTCATTGTCTGGTATTATGATTGAGGAGCAAGCCATTTTCAAATCCCAGTAGCTAGACCTAGTCTATGCTCAGTTTGGCATCTTGTACGACATTATACCTGATGCATCGAGATCACGTCATGAGCCCAAGCCTTTTCCTGGACCGCATGCTGATGGCCTTATTGGTTCCACTAGTACTCATCTCGTATATTTGGTTACAAATCAAATGCAAAATTTTTCTATTGACCAATCTACCCCCGGACAGGCTCATGCCTCGTTCATTTCCACTCAATCGTCTGATGTTCACTCTATACAATCGACGAACCCATTAGGTAACCAACAACCTGGTGGAAAGAAGAAAGGGAGAAATAACCGTAGGGTTGGAAATAATGGGAACAATAGAAATAATCCTAAGAAAGAGAACGCCAACCCTCTTCGGGATGGTGAAAATGCTAGTGGGGACCGCAAACCTAGACGTAAAGTGAAGTTTATGTTGGCTTGTATAACTATTCTTGAGGTTTTCTATAAAGATCCAGGTTCTGTGAGGTTCAAGGAACCAACAAAACCCCTTTTCACCGGCCCTTTTGGCAACAATCTGCGAGCAGACTGAGGTCTCACCCGAGGCGAAGTAATGGGGGGGTTGCGGAATTAGGTTTCCACAACCAGGTGATGAGTGTTTAACAGATTGGTGGGCATCGCGCTACGAGACTTGCGCTGTGAACTTAGGACTGTGTGAAGTTCCACTTCTTCACGGTGAACACTTAGATTATCGCGTACCCAAGAGCTGCACGTTGCGGGGTATTTCTCGACAATAGGAAAGCACCACAGAGACTGCGCTTCCTCTTTGGTACTTAACCACTTTAATGGATTTTACTTAATTCAAAAAGACACATTCACGAGCATAATAGACAAAGCCTTGCAACCTTATACACTCTAACAACAACAATATCACTGCGCACTTCCAGTGCTGTGCTAAGTGTTTATCCGACTAGTTCATGCATTCATCTTATTGCGAAGTACTGGTGCATCCAACATTCATTCATACATGTGATTACTTAACATATTATCCCCATCATTATCCTTATGGCGAATACATATAAAAACAAAACACATAAACTCATAAACATCATTTAACCATCTATCAGAAGCAAATACACAAATGCAAGCACATAAGCAATCACATAACACATAATTTAACGTGGTTCACCACCAGGATGGGAGCTATGTCCATAGGAACTGTTGTTATATTATCTTTGGGAAGGGTACAACAGTTCCATTCTGCGCACTCAGTTGCAGACTCTCTTCTCTCTCAGTAGGTCTTTGCGAACACAGCTTGCAGAGCCTTTACAATAACTTTCAACCAAATACAAACAAGTATTGCTCAGGATTATACAATGAAGATTCAAGATTAACCCTTTCCCTTACAAAATGTGCCCTTTTATAGATCGTTCCCATAGGTCATGTCTTTGCAATGCATAGGCTCAAAAACCCTAAGGTTCCCCAAAATTGGTCCGGTTACATCGCTAACCAGGACTGTTAGGCTATGATAGCAACTCTTCGTCATGTCCATCCTTCTGTGCATGGTCACGTCGCTTTCAGCCCCCCTGCCTAACGCATGCTGACAGGTCGCTTTCATCCCATCGTTTCTTCTCTAATGGATTTGTGTGACCGGTTCACCTCGTGCTTCCTCTGCTCGTGTGACTAGTCGCTTTCCTTTCACACCACTCCTTACCCCCTGCTGGGAATCATGGACTACTTCGGAAAAACAAGTCACTTTCGTAGCTCAACCTTCCCTTACATCCTTCACCCAAAATATGTGCCCTACTGGCACTTTGTGGTGCTACCGCTTCATGATATTGCGCTCAACTTTGCAGCTCAACTTCGCTTACTGCGCTACGCTCAACTTCGCAGCTCCCCAAAACTATCTTCATCCATGCTGTGCTCAACTTCGTTACTCCAAAATTGTTCTTCTAAAAAATGCCTTACTTGGGCTAGGCCCACAGGCCCCTAACTATTACATGTGGCTCGTCCCTGAGCCACTTTTCACTTTTGCTTCTCCAAGCTTCTCTTCCTCCTACGGAGCTAACTTAGCAATGAATTCTTAATACGTTGCACTCAATTTAGCAACCGTATCCTTGGAATCTTGTTCAATAAATTTGATGGTTTCTAACACATCCGGTGTTATGTCATCCTGAGTTTTCTCTTGCACTGAGTCATGCGCGTCACAAAGCTCTGTCAGTTTTTCTTCAATCTTTTGTGCTAGTTCATGGGATTTCTTCAATCTTCTTGCGACTTGTCTCCGGCTTCAGCCTCCATGTCTCTCAACACTTGAAGTTCTCTTTTGAGTTCTCTAACTTCCGGATATCTTCGAAGTCTATCCTTCGGTTGTAGGGCCTTGACCTCCGCGTCAAGGGCGTCTAGCGCTGCCTATTTTTCCTTCAAATTGTTTTGGACCTCCAGCAGCTCAGGATCCTCTTCCAACACGGTAAACGTTCTTTTCACCTCATCTGGCAAGGTTTGGCACTTAGCCACTTCATTGGCTATACTCTTTGCAACAACTTTCACTTCGACTGCTCTGAGATCTGCCTGATTTGGTGGTGTCTTCAGCTGATTTTGTGCTTCCAAGGCTACAATCTTTGCTTGATAATCATCCTCCATGTCTTTCATTCCAATCTTAAGATCGCTAACTACCGATCCGATCCTAAGGATGGTATCCGCGAGCTTAGGCTTCTCTTCGCATTCTGGTATCTCCGCTTCTACTAAAGTGACCCTATGCTCTATTCTTTTGCATTGGTCCTATTCATTTTCAAGTGCCATGGTTCTCTTTAAGCTTCCTTCCTGTAACTACTTCTAATTTTCCTGCAATTGATGGTGTTGGTTCAGAACGACCATACTTCTATCATGGATTTCTTCAACAACCTGCAAGTGCAGATTGTGCAGGCCCTCTAGTGGGATCATTGCAATGTCGATGTCCACATGCTCTATGTCCTTCGCGATCGAAGCTAACTGTTCTTGCGGTAACATTATGCTTAGCGGGTCAATTTTGACTATGCGCGACTTTGATGGCAAGGTAAGGGGTAGAGGTGTTGTCTGTGGCTGTGATGTGTCCCCCGACCTTCCTTTCGATTCTGATTCGCGCGGCAAGGCCAAGTCGCGCTGGACTTGCTCAAACTTCTCTGTGATGCCTTGCAATGTGGTGAGGTTCTTTTGTAAACTTGCCTGGATCACCTCATCCTTACTATATTTGAGGTTTAGCACATCTTCTAGATGCACAGTGACAGAGGATGTGATCATCTGATAATCATCATCATTTAACTTCCTATCCAACTAGCCCTTTGAAGCCTTCTGCCTTTTCTTCTGTACTTTCTCCTGCACTGAGATCCCTGGCTCCTTCCTTTTTCCTGATGGTGAATCTTCGACAATAGTTGTCTCAATTGGATTACTTTCTTCGGAGTCACTCTCAATGATCATAGGTCCTTCAACCTTCCATTCATCTATCCATTCCTTCATGATGAAGTCGATATCTGCTTCATTCACATGATAGCTCCCTTGGAACCATTCTGGGTTCTTTTTCCGCGCCTTCGTTGAAATGTAGATGGAATGCATGTCAGCATAAAAATTTATGGTGCGAATATATTTAGATGCTACTTCTTTGGATATCTGTGGTGTGTGAATAATGATGTCGCGCAACTGCTCATAGTATGTGTGGAATATTTTATTGGACGCATGTTGTCTTTCTGGCATCAAATTTGCCCAGAGATTCTCATATCTGGTGCCTCTACAGTCATTGCTGGAAGTGCTGAGGCCAACATAATGTCTTGGGTCCTTCCATCCTACAAACGCAATCAATACCATCAACCAGCTATAGTGAAAATTATTTCTGTGCATCTGCGTGTCGCACACTTCTTCTAGAAATTCATTCAACGGGTACTGGCACCAGTTAAATATTCCTCCCGTCATGGCTTTCACCCCAAGGAGCACTGCTCCAGCTGGTACTTCATTAGGTCTTTCCTTCCACAAAATTTTTCCTGCTAGCAATTGTGTTACAAACCGCGTAGCATCATCGGCTATATCGTCTGTGACGAATCCTCTTTTCCTTTCGGAACGCTGTGCTATTCTTTCATCTGCTTAGCGACCTCCTTATCCTTGTGCTTGCCTTGAAAGAATTTCTCAGCTTCCTTGCCTGCCTCTTTTGATTAACCCTGTGATGCGATGGATCAATTCAATATTCAGGTTGACATTTCTATCCATCCAAAGATAGCCTTGGTGTGTGCGTGATATGAGGGTGCGCACTACTGCATTCATTTCTGGGCTTCAATCGAAGTGCGGGACCCTCAATAGGTTCAACAACCCTGATTCCACTACTTCAGATAAGCAAGTCTGCGCGACCAACACATAATTTCATTTCACATCCTTTTTCCATCACATATATTTATCGGGCTGAAATCTCGGGTACTTTGGCTCAGTCGTCTCCTTCTGCATTTGAAGTAAGTCATGGTCCTCGAACTTACAATTTGCGAGATTACCCAACATATTTGCTTCTCTTTTCACATGTTTGGACATTGGTGGAAGCGGTATCTCTTACTTTGCGTTTCTGGACAGCTTAATGGCCGGTTCATCCTATGCACGTGAAGAGATATAGTCAGGGGTCAAAGTTAATGGGATTTCTTTGTCACTGAGCGGAACTTCTGGCAGCGTGGAGATCATCATCGTTGGTTTTTCCTTGTCCATCACTGGTTCCTTTCCCTTGGCTTGCATAACTGTGGAATGTCATTGGGAATGACATGAACCTTGACCTTGTTATGTGACAACCTTCTTAGCGGGGGTTCTCATCAACCCTTCAATCCCTCCATACTAAAACACCCTCACAACCTCCTTGACTGTGAACTGTTGCTCAATAGACAAATTTTCATACATTCACTGAATAATCTCTTAACAGACTGACGGTATCACTTATCGCTCACTGTAAACAAATTCAAGCTATGGCTCGCAGAAAAATTTCAGAGTTTCGGTAACGCCCACGAGTCCAAATACAGTGGTATTTATAGGCATTGTTAGGCTCATTCGTGCCCCTCAACGGCTAGAAAATCATTAAATGGCATGTCTGTTGGCCAAATCTGCTAAATATTCGGGTCCTCTCCTTCATTAAGTCCTTCAGAACGACTATTTCTGCGTTAAATTCTCAAGCGGTCGTCGGCAAAATCACTATATAACGGCTATTTTTTCGACCGACATTGTAATGGCTAGTTTCTTGGAGTGTTGCATCGAACTGCGCGGCGGGTCATCACTACTGCGGCATAGTTACTTCACGATGCCTTGCTTCTTGGTTCTGAACTTTACATCTTCTGTGCTTTATTGGATCTGTGCAGCTACCTTTTTAAGCTTTGTACTGCGTGGTTCTTCTTTTCTTTTCTTTTTCTCTTTTTCCCTTTCTTTTTTTTTTGTTTTCATAACTTCACGGCTTCATTCTACTGAGGGTTCTGCGAAGTAGGGATATCCAGATAGGCTTTTATCCTACTTCCATTGACCAATCCGGGTAGATTGTCTCCAGATAACGTGGCTAACTGAACTGTGCCACCATTAGTAACATGCACAACAATATATGGACCAAGCGAATGCATCTTAAACTTTCCTAGAAATTTCATAAACTTGCTATCATACAGGAGGACTAGGTCACCTACCTGAAAGGAATTATTTTTTATATGGCGATCATGCCATGCTTTTTATTTGTTTTTCTACACTTGTTGGTGGAATCCTGCAATGAAGCAATCATCCTCCAACCCAACCAAGTGTAGAAGCCTTTCTTCTAGTGCCTCTTGATTTTCCATGCCTGTAAATGCAGTTATTCTCAAGCTGGGTACAATATACTCCATTGGAATCACTGCTTCCTGTCCATAGGCCAATCTAAAAGGTGTATGGCCAGTCAATTTCTTGCCAGTAGTCCTGTACGCCCATAATAAAGATGGAATGCACAGATCCCAGTCATCCCTGTTGACATGACATACCTTTGTCAGTGCATTCTCCAATACTTTGTTGAAAGCCTCAACTGTTCCATTTGCTTGTGGATGGTATGGCATACTCCTTTGATGATAAATGTGGAACTCTTCAGTAAGGGCCTCAATAGTTCGGCTCAAGAAATGAGTGCCTTGATCACTCATCAAAATATTCGGGCATCCAAACCTAGTAAGGATGTTCTCAAATATGAACTGTGCAGCAGTAACTGCTCTACAGTCCTTCACTGGCTTAGCTTCTGCCCATTTGGTGAGATAATCAATCACAGTGATAATGTATCTCGCACCAGTCCTCTTTCCCAGTGGGTTAATGGGTCCCATGAAATCAATAGCCCATTTCTAAAATTCCTGAAGTATCAGCTGTGGATTCAACGGCATTTCATATCTTCGCGACGGCCTTCCTGTCCTCTGACAGACATCACAGCTCTCGCAATGTTCCTTCGAATCTTTGTGAATAGTAGGCCACCATATCCCTGCTTGCAATATTTTCTGCGTAGTGGCTCTTCCTACGTAGTGACCTCCCGATGTTCCTAAGTGTGCATCAGCCAGTATAAACGGCTTCTCGTACTCCAACGCACATCTGCGTAGTACTTCATCCAGTCCTAATTTGTATAACTATCCCATGATTATGGTGAAGTCTGCTACTCTTAACAGTAGCTGCTTCTTTTGCTGCGTAGTAAACACTTTCAGTGCCAACCCAATAGTCAAGAAATTGACAATGTCTTTATAGTAGTCATCTGCGATCTGTATAGAAAATAACTGTGCATCAAGAAGACTGTCTTCAATATTGGTGGGTTCCTCGCCTGACTCAATCCTTGAGAGATGGTCAGGTCCTAAGTTCAATCTGCCTGGCTTGACCACAATTTCAATATCGTACTCTTGGAAGATTAATAGCCATCTGCAGATTCTCCCCCCTAACACTAGCTTATTGACCAAGTATTTCAGAGATGAATGGTCAGTCTACATGGATAAGTGTGCACCTAGAAAAGAGTGCCTGAATTTTTGTAGTGCGTATACCATAGCTAGACCCTCTCTTTCAGTGGTCGTATAGTTCTTTTTAGTGAATGAGAGCTTCCTACTCGAAAATGCAATGGGGTGATGGATACCCTCTTCACCTGGTTGAGCAAGCACAATTCCCAATGCTATACATGAAGCATCAACATGTACATGGAACGGCTTCTCCCAATCTGGAAAAACTAGGATCGACGCAGTTACCATTTTCTCCTTTAGCGTGTCCAATCCCTTCTCACATTCTGCGTTCCATATAAACCGCGCTTCTTTCTTTAGCAGTTTATCCATTGGCGCGGTTATCTGCGCATAACCCTTGATGAATTTTCTGTAGTACCCTGTATGCCTCAGTGTCGTGCGAAGCTGTTTCACTGAATTTGTTGCAGGTAGATTCACAATCACTGCGATCTTCGCAGGATCAACCATCAAACCTTGTCTGCACACAATGTGTCCTAAGAGAATACCATAAGGCACAAAGAAAACACACTTCTTTAAATTTAATGAAATTTTATGTTGTCTGCACTTAGCTAACATCATGTTGATGCCCCGAAGATTGCAGCATCAAGCAGAAAGGGATTCTCCCCGGTAAACTATCCCAATTAGACTGTCCACCGTTTGGTATGGGGAATCCATCCGGTTAGCGGTTCCGGCTACCGTTAGATTTGGAGATTTGCTTCTTTTACACCGGTTATGGCCTGATCCACCGTTCTTTTTTATTTTATTGTTAAGATAATGTGCAAGTGCCTAAGCTAATTTAATCTAAATGCAGAGTTTAAAACAAATCTGTATCTAAGACTGAAATAAATCTAATCTATCCGTGCAAGGAGCGAAACTGTAAATATGAGTAATGTGCTGAAAGAAACATCTAAACACACATCACAGTAAGATATGAATGTCACAAGAATGAATCAGCATGCATCCAACACACATTTCCAGACAAAAGACGTCCTCTCCAGGCTCTTATTAGGAAAAATTCATTTTCTTGGAGCAAGTGAAAAATAGTTTGTACAAGTTTAGAAAATTCATTTTCCCTGCCAAAAGTCCCTTACACTATTCCCTATTCATCTATTCATATCTCTACAAAATGCCTCTCAGGCTGCAACCTGCTTTTACAATTGTTTTTTTTTTAACCTTTTAAAAAAATAAAACAATTCATGGCCTTCCTTCCATAACAAAAAAAGGACAGCTGTCCTTGTGACTCCACGCTCTAACCATAGGGACAAAAAAGAAGTAGACCAAAAACAACGCATTATGACTAGCGTGTTTATCCTTGGGGTGGCGCCTCTGCTGGGGATGATATGCCTGTGCTGACTGCTACTACTGCTGCTGCCTTCTTCTCTTCTTCTACTCTATAACTGAACCATATACCAGTGTCTCTTAAAACCACATTTGCTGGTGAGAGGAGCAGGATCCTCTGTGAAGTCACATGCTTACCAAGTTCTACTTCAATACTCTGAATTTCTGCCATTGCTGCCTGGTGGATCTCTTTGAGCATATGATTGTGTACTGATGATAGCCCAATGTAGTGATGAATATCATCGGTGGCCAGCACATCAATCTTCTTTACATACACTATTTGAATGCCCATCTCTTCTTTCAAGTCTGATAGGCGTTGTTCTTTGCTTGTCAAATCATCCAAGGTCCGAGGAAAAACAATCTTGCACTTTTCATGCACTTCAAGAATCTTTGATACAGGCCATTACTTTTCCCATCGTTCCTTCTATCTTAGCTATTAGCTTGGCTCCACAATTCCTGCAAAACTCCATAAGGGCTACATCCTCCTTAAAACTGTCCACAGATTTGAATGGTAGATGCTTAGGGAAATCTACCTTTCCTTCTCTCCACTCCATTTGACTCACAATGTTTGCTTTTACCCGAGTGTACTTTCCTTTAAGCCTAAAGGCTTCAGTATTAACTTCTTTCATCCTATCCAACATGGTTTTGAGCTTGCACACCTCCTCAGTAATCAGTTCTTGTGTGGCATACATTTGACTTAAGACATCAGAGGACTGCTCATGAAAGGGAGACATATCCATCACCTTGCTTTCTGCTTGCTCTAGCTGCTCAACCATTGCATGTTTATCTACTTCCATATGAAAAGCTCTAGCTCGGAATCATTCTTTTCTACTTCTAGTACCATCATCTGGATCGCCAGGTGTTCCTTTTCTTCTTCCATATGTTGATACTTATTTGAAAACTCCTTGTGATCAACAAACAGACGATTATATTTGTTCACCACAAGATCCCTATAAGCCTACTCGTTAGCCACAGTATGTTGCAGCATGCAAGCTCTTCTCTTTGTTGACTCAAACTCTTTGACCATGCCGATCACATTGTCTTCTGTTGCTTTTGCTTCCGACACAGCGGCGGACGCCATGGCTATGGGAGCCTTATTTGTATTTTGCATAACCGTGGTTTCTCGCTCGGTGACAATATCTGCCTAAAAAAGTCTCTTTATCCTTTCTTCTGACTTCAAGACCACAACCTTCCTCTTCTTATAATACACAAATTTATCCCATCGGGACACAGTATGATATTCGGATAGGGTGAAAGGGATGATCAGGAGGTCTCTTATATGGACTTCTACCTCCGTGGGTGGGGTCTGTACTACCTAAGATGAGCTTATTTCCATTTCTTGGGTGCTAGAGCCACCCGCCTGGGCATCATCATTGGCCTTAAGTTCTTCTTCAGCTTTTTGCTCTTCTTCAGCTTTACGCCTTCTTTCCTCTTCTTTAGCCTGCTATTGATTTTCAATTACCTTCCTCTGCTCTTGCTCTTGAGCTTCTTGCTGCAGTCTTGCTTCTTCTACTTCCCGCCGCAACCTTGCTTCTTCTACTTCCCTCTGCAACCTTGCTTCTTCTGCTTCCCTCTGCAACCTTGCTTCTTCTTCTTTCAATCTTTGCTCCTCATGGACTAGGGCCTCAGCCGCTTCCCTTTCTTTCTGGAGGTTGGCTTCTCGGGCTATGCCAGAGCTAGAGCTAGCTCCACTGCTGTGACGACAAATCTGTAATTCAGTCATATTACTGATTCCCCTGAACACTTCTTCTTCGGCATCATAGTAATGGGCATACTCAAAATGAGCATACAACTCCTTGCAATGCTCCGCAACCTTGCTCTGCCTGTCATTTCTATGGAAGATTGCTTCATTGAAGTGAAAAGATTTCAGCTCCTGAATGAACTCTTCGGCTGCTGCAACTCCTGAGAATTTATAGGCTCCTATACAGAAAGGAAAAGGAGGGAAGGAAGCCTTATGCTGCTTATTAAGAACTCCTCCTATCCCATCAAGGAAAATTTGCCTGACTGCTTCTTTCAGGACTACATAATCAGTGGCATATTTTGGTAAGATGTATGGTGGCTTAGTACCTCCGAACATCCTGATATAAGTACCCTTTTCTGAAAAGTAGAAATCACCATAATTTTCCAAGACTTCCATGGCATTCTCTGACATGAAATTGGGCTCTTCATTGAACATCTGCTCATACAAAGGTATAATGAACTCTTCACAAATGAGCTTATAGTTTGCTTTGTAATTTTGAGCCCACATTATTTTATAGGTAGTGTATACCAGGGTGTTGGCCTGATCCCATGAGCAACCAAACTTGGGGAAAGGGAGCTTTGCCAGGATGCAATCAATGAGGTATGAAGACATGAAAAACTCTGATTTCTTTAGGGCCAAACCTTCTCTAGCTACGGCGACAGTGGATGCAAAACTATCTGAGAGGATAGTAGCTCAATCAAACATAGTTCCCTTAAATGCTATGTAGTGGATTATGGGGGCCCATTGTATCCTATATACGGTTCCATTGGGCATGCCAAAAATTCTGCTTAACATGAGGGCAATCAACCTAAAGGGAGGTCGTAGGCTCTGAACGTCATACTCATCATTGTCCCTCTTCCTTAGCTACTTACCGGTGATTAACAGCTTTTTAGCCATTTCGAAATTATTCATCTATCCCAACCATTCATCGTTCAATGCCTACTGGGGACGCGAGAATTTGTAGGCTGCCGCAATATAAGCCGGATGGAACCAAGCAAATGCCTCTCCTTTGCTGTCCTGCAACACTCTTGTTTCTGGATTAGCATGTTCCAGTATCCACCCAATTACTTCTGATCATGGGAATAGCTCAGGGCGAGTAGAAGCCCTGGATATGCCAGAAGTCCTGATGTTTAGGTAGATTTGTTCTTCTTCTAAGAGCACATCGGGGATATCTTGGTTCTTAATCATCCGGTAAATATCTCCCCACAGGATCTTGGGAGGGACGCCTGTGGTGCACTTAGTGTCTTGAAAGAGAGTTTCAGTCCTTGGTTCTACTGGCTCTGGTTCCACCATTTTAGCTTTCTTCCTGCTACCTTTTGGCATCGTGGCTTATCCTTGCCAGGCAATCATATGTTAATGAATATAAGATTGGAAACCATTACGTAAAATATGGCAGAAAATAATAGAGCGAGACATGAATGAAGGGACTAGCATGGTAATGTATGATATAAATTATAAGGCTACATGATGGGGAAGCAAACAAAACATAGATTAGTCAAGAAAACATATAATGGTCGGACTTGATTGCTTTAGGGAGATGATGCCAGTTTCGGAAAATTTTGAGTGGGCACATGGTGAGGTTACAGGTTCAGGTTACCAAATGAGCGCATTTTGCTGGCTTCCTCGGATTGGGAAAACTATGGGGCTGCAGCGGTCGTAAAATTTACGATTGTAGGTAACTCAGAACAATGAAATAAGGTATGCGACAAGTGCCCACAGGCCATGCAATAAACGCAAAACACCCGAGAAAGTCTCAACTTAAAAGCTAAGACAAAGTTAGCGGTAGAACCACCTACCTGGAAACAAAATAGTGGTGGAATGGGATTGACGTGGCTGCAAATAAGATGAGCTGGATGAAAGGAGCGTAGTCTCCAAACAGCGTTCTCCAAAACAAAATCTATCAATGAAAAACAAAAAAAACAAAAAACCCCCACCACCCTTATATAAAAATTGACACGCGTGGGCATTTATTGGTTAGGTGGTGAATTTAAAATGGGGTTAATTATTCGTACAGTGGGGTCATTTCAACCCAATCTGTATTTAAGTGCGACCGTCAATTGCGGCGAGGACCCATGAGATTCATCCGAAACGCGGGAAACTTAACGTTTGAACACGACGTGCATCTTCTTGCTACGGAAAAGAAAAGGGAGTTGATCCGCTGTTGCGGAAAGACTTGACGAGTTCTTCCAAACTTTGATGAGTCAAAGGTCTCACGGCGAAGCTTCTTAAGTTGACCCGTCGCTGTGGAAAGCCTCGGCATGTTTCTCCGAAACAGGACAAATTAATCGCCCGTTGCGGCGAGAGTTCTTGAGTTGGTCTGCCGTTTCGAGAGAGAATATCCAGTTCTTCTGAAAATATATAAGTGTTTCCGCTGTTTGGAGTGAAATGCCTGAGTTCTTCCGCTATCATGGGTGAACATCTCAAGTTCTTCCGAAATGTTAGAATGAATGAAAGTGCTCCCGCCGTTTCGGAAGAACATCTCGAGTGCTTCCGCCATTTCGGGAGAAAACTTGAGTTTTGACTTAGAAGAAAACTTTAACTTGAAAAGAGATATATCACAAAAACTAAGTTCAAAACTTTTCCAAAGGAGACTTAACTCTTTAAGCAGACTTTCTAGGAAGATAAAGGGAGGGGCCCCAATATCTACAAAATTTTGGGGGGGATGTTGCGGCAACAACAATTGGCGAATCGCTGGCGAACACAGATCTCTGAACAAAACACTCTTCTCATTCCTTGAAACGATTTAAAGCTGCTCACCCTAGGTGCGACAATCAGTTTGAGCGTTCGAATCTTAGCAGAGGAAGTAGTCGCTTTATCCGCTGGTCACTGGGAAAGGAGAGCTTTGATGAAGACATCCTTAAAACTTTCTAAGGGCCAGAATATGAGGTTCATTTTAGGGGATTTATCTTTCAGATGACCACTGTTATTGGACACCACAGGATCGTAACAACATC
This sequence comes from Larix kaempferi, assembly GCA_027924585.1. Classification (NCBI taxonomy): domain Eukaryota; kingdom Viridiplantae; phylum Streptophyta; class Pinopsida; order Pinales; family Pinaceae; genus Larix; species Larix kaempferi. The sequence continues at coordinate 6,401,129 of BSBM01000073.1, forward strand.
TCATAGACACTATTGCTCATGTTCCTCATTCCCATGCCGCTTGCATCCTTTTGGATGTTTCATATATTTGACAGGTTTTGCTGTTTGAGCCTTCCAAAAAATTTTCTTTAAAGTCACGATCTTTGATTTTGGTTCCTCAATCCATAATGTCCTTTTGTGTGAGTGAGAATTTTATTGATTTATCAAGCCTCACGGATGGAGAGGAACCTGGCTTGAGCTGATTCCTTTTGGACAGCTTTCCTGACTTGCGTGCTTTTACTTTATCTTAGCCATGCTTTGATTGAGGCGAGAATTTCTGGAAAACAGACCCTTGATTGCAAGCCTTCTGGATTTTGATTTACAACATGGAGTCATTTCAATACCCTGTGCCTTCGAGACATGCTTCCTTTCCGTGGGTCCAACCATAGTGATTTTCTTGAGATGCTTTTAAGTGTGAGGGTTGATGGAGCCCAAAGAAAGTGATAAAAATAATCATAGATCTCTGCTATTTAAACAAGGGTTAGTGTGACCGGCATAACAGGATTTCTTCATTCTAGAGAACGATCAGCAAAAGCCTAAAAATGCACTCATAAAATTTCTTTTGAGGATGACTTCCCAGTTTCACGAGTTGTGAGGTTTCTTGAGAGATCTACCTTTACGAGAAGCCCAATTGCAGGCACTTCAAAACAAACTGTACAAAAGGATCAAAAGATGAGAAAAGAAAACAACTTATCTAACATAAAGAAAACAAGAGACTAAAGTAAGCCAAAAGAAAAGCTTTATTTATGTACAGAAAGTCTCATTGAGACTAGGCAAAGTATTGTTTCAAGGCAAGGCCGTTGAGAGGAAGGGTTACTTCCTCTCCTTTGAGGTCTGTTAGCTTGTAAGTGGATGGGCCGAGCTTTGCAGAGATTTGGTAAGGGCCTATCCATAAGTGTTGGAACTTCGTGTGCATCCCCTTGCCCTCATGATTATGGTCCCATTTCAGGACTAAATCTCCTACTTCAAAACTTCTTTTACCAGACTTCCTTTTATCGAACCATCTTTTGACTATATCTTGGTGTTGATGAAATCAATCCTTAGCTTTCTGTCGGGCTTCTTCAAGTTGAAGCAAGGTATTGATCCTGGATTGTAAGACTTGACTACCAGACCCTTGAGAGGCTTGGGACAACTGTAAGGATGGAAGCAAGTTATTGGGAGGGAGGATGGATTCCTTGCCATAGATGAGAGTGTAAGGGGAAACCCCTAATGTGTTCTTTGGATTCACCCTATCTTCCCATAAGGCATTTGGGAGAGCTATATGCCAACTTCGCTGATTTTCTATCACAATCTTTTTGAGAATTTGAATGAGGTTTTTGTTTGAAGATTCAGCTAATCCATTTTCTTGAGGGTAATAATTGGCTGAATAATGAAATGTAATTCCCCATTCATAAACAAATTCATTTATTTTAAAAGACGAGAAATAGGTGGCATTATCAAATACTAGGGAAATTGGAACCCCAAACCTAGTTATGATGCTCTCTTTCAAGAAACTGATGACTGCATCTTCGTTGATCTTGCGCAATGGGATAGCCTCCGTCCATCTGGTGAAGTAGTCAATGGCTGTGAGGATGTATCGATGTTGAAGAGAAGAATTTGGATTTATCTCTCCAATGACGTCTATACCCCACTGTTCGAAAGGTTCTGAGATAATAACCGGCTGTAAAGGTCCTGCTGCCTTAGGTAATTTCCCAGCACTTCTTTGGCATATATCGCAGTTCCGTGCATAAGCATGAGCATCTCGGAATAATGTGGGCCAATACTATCTAGCTCTGAGTATTTTGTGAGCTGTTGTCTCCTCTGAATAATGTCCACCAGTAGGACCATTATGTAATTCTTTGACAACCTTACTTGCATCTTCTTTCTCTAGACATTTGAGGAAAATTCCATCGTAATTTTTTCTGAAAAGTACTCCATCAATGATTTGATAAGTTGCTGATTTTAAATGGAGTGCCATTCTTTGCTTAGAACTCCAGTGCTCAGGTAGGTATCCTTGCTGCAAATAATGCACTAGATCCCTATACCATGATTGAGGAGCTGTGAAAATGGGACATACCTCAATTGAATTCAACTCAGCTTCATTTCTCCAATGCTTCTCTTCATCAATCGGATGTTCTGTAAGCAATTTGCACGGGCCTTGCCCTTTGATGATAGTAGCTGGTTTAAATTCTAAGTCATATTCTTGAAGAGTTGTAACCCAGTTTCCCCTTCTTTCTCCTAATTCCTTTTGCACGAACAGGGATCTAATAGCCGGGTGGGGAACTATAACTTTAGTTCTGTTCTTAAGAATATATGGTTTGAACTGTTTGACCACTTTGAAGACAACATATGCATGTTTGTCGACAACGGGGTAATTCAGTTCAGCACCCTGTAGACCAGTGCTCATAAACAAGATTGGGTACTCATCTCCTAGTTCTACCTTTTGCGTGAGCACAGCTGCGAGAGAGTCATCTGAAGCAAAAGTATACAAAATAAAATCTTTGTCGAAATCTGGGCTTCTTAAGGAAGGAGCTTTAGCTATTGCTGCATTAATGTCTCTGAATGCATCCTTTTCTAAGTCTGTCCATTTGAACTGAATGCTTTGCTTGACCATTTGCTGCAAAGGTTTAACGATTTGAGCGAAATCAGGGACAAATCTTCGGATAAAATTGAAAGTGCCCATAAATGACTGCATGGATTTCTTGTTATGAGGTATGGGAATTCTACTGATAGCTTGGACTCTCTCTTGATCTATTGAAACTCCCCCTTTTGAAATGATGTGGCCCAGCATTTTACCTTTGGGAACAACAAACACACTCTTCTTCGGATTTAAAGAGATACCATATTTCCGGCAACGATAAAAAATATACTTCAAATGAACAACATGATCTTCTCTTTTCTTTGAAAAAACTGTCACATCATCTAAATAGACCATGACACAGTGACCTCCCAATCCTCGGAAAGCGATGTCCATTGCTCGCTGGAAGGTAGCTCCTGCGTTTATTAGGCCAAATGGCATTCTTCGGTATGCGAACGTTCCCCACTTAGTGCGGAAGGTATTCTTAAGACGGTCTTCTTCAGCTACCAATACTTGATTGTAACCAGAGAAACCATCAAGAAGGGAGAATAGTTCTGATCTTGACACCATCTAGAGAATTTGTTCCATTGAAGGGACGGGATAGTTGTCTTTATCGAAAGCTATGTTCAAATTTCTGAAGTCAACACATAGTCTTATCTCTCCTTACTTCTTTCTCACAGGGACTAAGTTAGCAACCCATTCAAAATTCCTGACTTTAAATATTATCTTAGCATCAAGTAACTTCTTCAATTCCTTTTGAATCAGAGGTTCGAGGGTAGGATGCATCCTTCTCAATTGCTGCTGAAATGGCTTGACACCTGATTTCATCGGTATGACATTCTGAATAATGCGGATATCATATGTTTTCAGATCATCATAATTCCATGCAAAAACATCCTTATATTGTCGAAACAGCTTGATGAACTTATCTCTTTCTCCCGGCGAACAACATCTGCCAAGGTTAACAAATTTTGGTTCGGCCTCAGTGCCCAAATTAACTAATTAATGTTGCATTAATGAACTATTGGTCTTGGTATTTGTTGGTCTTTTGAACTTGCTCTGTATATCAAACAACATTTCAAGCGACCTCACCCCTTTGGGGATGAAATTACCTTTAGATGTATCTTTCTTTTCTAAATAAGAATCGTGTTCTTCTTCATCTATCACAACTTCTTGGAATGTGTCTTTGTTTGTTAGAAAACTGATAATCTGTTCGTCATCGTCAAAAAATCTGAAGTTTGTGATATTTTCAGGAACAGAAGGCCTGAAAACCAATTCAATTGAGCACTTGTTATTAGTTGGCACCAATCTGGAAGCGGATGTTGCCAATAAATCAGATGCAGAATTTTGCAGTCTAGGAATAGACTTTATATTGAAAGCATCAAAATGCATAATTAAATCCCATACCTCAGCCTGATAACTCCTCAAATGCGGTGAAAGACAATGAATGGTATCTACTACCTATCTCACAACTATTTATGAGTCACCGAACACCTTCAGGTACTTAACATTTAAACTGATGGCTTTCTTCAATCCATGGACTAAAGCTTCATATTCAACAGTATTGTTAGTACAATCAAATTCTAACCTATAGGAAAAAAAATACTTATTTCTTTCTGGATCCATCAGAACACAACCGGCTCCAGATCCTTCCAAATTTTTAGAACCATCAAAGTATAATGTCCAAAAAAGATCGTTTGATTAAGCTAAGTTAGAATCTTTATGATCTAAGTCAGTGACTAAACTAACTATATTACAGTCAATATCATCAGTCCGAGAAAAATGAAGGAGATCGGACTGTTCATCTGATTCATGGATAATAGTTTCAAACTGATAATTACCCGAATCAATTTCTAAGAAATAATTTCCCAAAACTGAGGATGAGATGGTTACAACTTCATTCTTTCCTTCTAGTTGAGTTACATTTTGCTTCATGTGCGGTTCTCTCAAAACCTTGATCTGATTTTGTCTATTTTGATATGGCAACTACAAATGGGACCAATCAGTTGCAAAGTAACCATTCAACTTTGTGGACCAGTCCCTACTTAGGATTAAACCATAGGCTTCGGGAATATCAACTACCATTATATCAATGAATTGACACACTCTAGAATCTGCTGACAACCTAATGAGGACATCTTTCATTTCCTCGATAACTTTAACAGCTGTCCTATCTAACTGAATGATCTAGGCGGGAGATGGAATTGGTTGACCGTTAATCTTTTTACAAATAGATAGTGGCATGACATTCGAAGATGCTCCAAAATCTACCAGACAATTGTGTACATTCTGATTGATGATTTCAAAAGTTAAAAGGAATGGCAACATCTGAGATTTGGATTTCCCACCGATACTGACCTCATTTATTTCAGGATCTTCTTGATTATCTGTTAATGGAGTGTTGGGCTGGGATTGAAGAGCATGCAACAGCTTGTCTCGTTGCTGGGGCAAATTGCACATATAAAATATTGAAACATTTTCCTTTACTTTCTGTATATCTTCAATGATTTCATATCCCATATCACATTATTTTACAATTCTAGTTTGATGATCTGTCTTATTCAATGTGACCTTTGGTTGTTGAACTGTTGTTTCAATGTTAGGCTGCTTGGCCGCCATTGGGTTAACTTTAGGCTGTGGTGTAATGACTGTTATGTGTCTTTTAGGTAATTCTTTTGAAATTTTAGGATTTGGAATAGTCGAGCTTGGAACTGGATCTGCAATGGGACCTTTACTGTGAGTGTTAATGTTTACAGCAGAGACTAGGATTTCCACGGGATCATCTTCTACCAATTCAGTTAAAGGTACCCAATCCCATAGCACCATGGTAGTGTCTGGGGATGGTTCCTCTATCGCAGGGCTTGGCTCCTCTGGAGGATCGTCTTGATCTGGAATCTATGAATCTAGCATTTGGTTCATGACTAAACTCATATAGTTAATCCATTGTGGGTAGCTCTTTTCTGAGTACGGCTCTTGATGAAATGTGCAAAAGTGTTCCATCCCTATCTCATTCAGATTTAAAACATGAGAAGTATTCATAGGTGGATGAGGTTGATCGTTGTCTTCTCTCTTCTTGTAGAATGGTTTGAAAGGCTTCCTAGATGTACTAGCTGCTTTATCTTTCTCGAGATCTACAATTTTATTGGACAATTTCTGCATCATCTTAACTACGTTCTCCATGTCTGCTGATGACTCTTCTTTATTTCTGGTGAGCAATAAGGTTTTTTTAATAGTTATTGGTTTTGTCTCTGCATCTAAGGCATGCTTGGCGATGCTGTCTACTTCTTCTTCCACCTTCCTAGCTTCTTCAAAATTTTCTATCAGGGTGGTTTTCTTAGATCTTTTGACGAACATGGCTATAGGCCCTTCAAGTGTTGTTGTATAATATTCAACTAGAGATTCTTCTACCGGTTTATTTGCTTCACTAAAATTATTCAAGAGTGTTGTGAACCTTTGGCTGAAGTCTTGAACCTTTTATTTCTTCTCCATTCTCATGGACAATAATTATTTCATGAGTGTAGCTACAGTTTTTTTATTTCCATACTTCTTTAAAAAACATGTTTCAAATTCTTCCCAGCTGGAAATTGAGCTAGCTTGTAAGCTCAAATACCAAGAAGAAACTTTAGATTCAAATGTGTATGGGAAAAGCCTACAAACTACATCTTCATGCTGTACGTTTAGAAGATTCAAATCTAAATAAAAACTCTTGAGATGATCTTCAGCAGAAATGGCTTTTCCTGGGTCGAATTTGGGCAAGACCTTCTCTGGATTTTTAGGTAGATTGTGGAATGGCCCAGCTAGATTCAATGCTCTGCTCACTCTCCAAGAAGGTACAACCATGTTTCTATGTGGAGAATCAGGTGGAGAATTGTGTGGTGAATTAAGTGGAGTGTTCTTTGGAGTGACCAGTTCTCCAAGATTTTCTGGATCTGAAAAATTTTCTGGGTTTTCAAGATCGATTTCTTTCAGGGGTTCTACAATCTCTTCCAGAGTTAAATTTACAAGCTCTTCAAAATTTTGCACAAGAATCGAATCACGGGTGTACTGTCTTTCTTTTCTGGGAGTACTTTTCCTAGGGAGAAAAGTTACTACGTTTAAACCACCTAGTTTCCTAACATAAGATCGTGTATTCCTTCTTAAATATTCTATTTTTGCAAAAGGCACAACATACAAGACTTCTTGATGATCAGAATCAGAGATGGAGTTTTCTTGATTTGCTACTTCAAGATTTGGGTTGTCTGAAATTCTTGTTTTAAGCGGGTTTTCAGTAACATTTTTGATAATGGGAGATTTTCCTTTATTAGTCATGCACTTCAGGCCCTCCTTCTAGTGCCAAAAAATTTTGATGCCCCGAAGATCGCAGCATCAAGAAGAAAAGGATTCTCCCCCATAAACTATCCCAATTAGATTGTCCACCATTTGGTATGGGGAATCCGTCCGGTTAGTGGTTCCGGCTACCGTTAGATTTGGAGATTTGCTTCTTTTACACCGGTTATGGCCTGATCCACCGTTCTTTTTTATTTATTGTTAAGATGATGTGCAAGTGCCTAAGCTAATTTAATCTAAATGCAGCGCTTAAAACAAATATGTATCTAAGACTGAAATAAATCTAATATATCCCTGCAAGGAGCGAAACTGTAAATATGAGTAATGTGCTGAAAGAAACATCTAAAGATCAACATATAGCCATTAAATCATAAAGATACATCTACAGCAAGAGATTAAAGATATAAAAGATATCTTTTAATCCATATGAAAGCATTTTATTACTCATGTTAGGAGAAACATCATTGCACATAAAATAGTAAGATCACCTAATACATAGAAATAATTCAGAACAGTAAAGAAAGATCTCACAGTAAGATATGAATGTCACAAGAATGAATCAACATGCATCCAACACAAATTTCCAGACAAAAGACGTCCTCTCTAGGCTCTTATTAGGAAAAATTCATTTTCTTGGAGCAAGTGCAAAATAGTTCGTACAAGTTTAGAAAATTCCTTTTCCCTACCAGAAGTCCCTTACACTATTCCCTATTCATCTATTTATATCTTTACAAAATGCCTCTCAGGCTGCCACCTGCTTTTACAATTGTTTTTTTTTTAACCTTTTAAAAAAATAAAACAATTCGTGGCCTTCCTTCCATAACAGAAAAAGGACAGTTGTCCTTATGACTCCACACTCTAACCATAGGGACAAAAAATAAGTAGACCAAAAACAACGCATTATGACTAGCGTGTTTATCCTTGGGGTAGCGCCTCTGCTAGGGATGATATGCCTGTGCTGACTGCTACTGCTACTGCTGCCTTCTTCTCTTCTTCTGCTATATAACTGAACCATATACCAGTGTCTCTTACAACCACATTTGCTGGTGAGGGGAGCAGGATCTTCTGTGAAGTCACATGCTTACCAAGTTCTGCTTCAATACCCTGAATTTCTACTATTGCTGCCTGGTGGATCTCTTTGAGCATATGATTGTGTACTGATGATAGCCCAATGTAGTGATGAAGATCATCGGTGGCCAGCACATCAATCTTCTTTACATACTCTATTTGAATGCCCATCTCTTCTTTCAAGTCTGATAGGTGTTGTTCTTTGCTTGGAAAATCATCCAGGTTCTGAGGAAAAACAATCTTGCACTTTTCATGCACTTCAAGAATCTTTTGACATAGGCCATTACTTTTCCCCATCGTTCCTTGGATCTTAGCTATTAGCTTGGCGCCGCAATTCCTGCAAAACTCCATAAGGGCTACATCCTCCTTAAAACTGTCCACAGATTTGAATGGTATATGCTTAGGGAAATCTACCTTTCCTTCTCTCCACTCCATCTGACTCACAATGTTTTCTTTTACCCAAGTGTACTTTCCTTTAAGCCTAAAGGCTTCAGTATTAACTTCTTTCATCCTATCCAACATGGTTTTGAGCTTGCACACCTCCTCAGTAATCAGTTCTTTTGTGGCATGCATTTGACTTAAGACGTCACATGACTGCTCATGAAAGGGAGACATATCGATTGCCCTACTTTTTGCTTGCTCTAGCTGCTCAACCATTGCTTGTTTATCTACTTCCAGATGAAAAGATCTGGCCTCGGAATCATTCTTTTCTGCTTCTAGTACCATCATCTGGATCGCCAAGTGTTCCTTTTCTTCTTCCAGATGTCGATACTTATCTGACAACTCCTTGTGATCAGCAAACAGGCAATTATATTTGTTCACCACAAGATCCCTATAAGCCTACTCGTTAGCCACAGTATGTTGCAGCATGCGAGCTCTTCTCTTTGTTGACTCAAACTCTTTGACCATGCCGATCACATTGTATTTTGTTGCTTTTTCTACCGACACAGCGGCGGACGCCATGGCTATGGGAGCCTTATTTGTATTTTGCATAACCGTGGTTTCTCGCTGGGTGACAATATCTGCCTAAAAAAGTCTCTTTATCCTTTCTTTTGACTTTAGGACCACAGCCTTCCTCTTCTTATAATACACAAATTTATCCCATCGGGACACAGTATGATCTTCGGATGGGGTGAAAGGGATGATCGGGAGGTCTCTTATATGGACTTCTGCCTCCGCGGGTGGGGTCTGTACTACCTGAGATGAGTTTATTTCCATGTCTTGGGTGCTAGAGCCACCCGCCTGGGCATCTTCATTGGCCTTAAGTTCTTCTTCATATTTTTGCTCTTCTTCAGCTTTACGCCTTCTTTCCTCTTCTTCATCCTGCTGCTGATTTTCAATTACCTTCCTATGCTCTTGCTTCTTCTACCTCCCGCTGCAACCTTACTTCTTCTGCTTCCCTCTGCAACCTTGCTTCTTCTGCTTCCCTCTGCAGTATTGCTTCTTCTTTTTTCAATCTTTGCTCCTCATGGACTAGGGCCTCTACAGTTTCCCTTTCTTTCTGGAGGTTGGCTTCTCGGGCTATGGCAGAGCTAGAGCTAGCTCCACTACTGTGACAACAAATCTGTAATTCAGTCATATTACTGATTCCCCTGAACACTTCTTCTTAGGCATCATAGTAATGGGAATACTCAAAATGAGCATACAACTCCTTGCAATGCTCCGCATCCTTGCTCTGCCTGTCATTTCTATGGAATATTGCTTCAACGAAGTGAAAAGCTTTCATCTCCTGAATGAACTCTTCAACTGCTGCAACTCCTGAGAATTTATAGGCTCCTATACAAAAAGGCAAAGGAGGGAAGGAAGCCTTATGATGCTTATTAAGAACTCCTCCTATCCCATCAAGGAAAACTTGCCTGACTGCTTCTTTCAGGACTACATAATCAGTGGCGTATTTTGGTAAGATGTATGGTGTCTTAGTACCTCCGAACATCCTGATATAGGTACCCTTTTATGAGAAGTAGAAAGCACCATAATTTTCCAAGACTTCCATGGCATTCTCTGACAGGCAATTGGGCTCTTCATTGAACATCTTCTCATACAAAGGCATAATGAACTCTTCACATATGAGCTTATAGTTTGATTTGTAATTTTGAGCCCACATTATTTTATAGGTAGTATATACCAGGGTGTTTTCCTGATCCCATGAGAAACCTAACTTGGGGAAAGGGAGCTTTTCCAGGATGCAATCAATGAGGTATGAAGACATGAAAAACTCTGATTTCTTTAGGGCCAAACCTTCTCTAGCTGCGGCGACAGTGGATGCCAAACTATCTAAGAGGATAGTAGCCCAATCAAACACAGTTCCCTTAAATGCTATGTAGTGGATTATGGGGGCCCATTGTATCCTATATACAGTTCCATCGGGCATGCCAAAAATTCTACTTAACATGAGAGAAATTAACCTAAAGGGAGGTCTTAGGCTGTGAACGTCATACTCATCATTGTCCCTCTTCCTTAGCTACTTACCCGTGATTAACAGCTTTTTAGCCATTTCGAAATTATTCATATGTCCCAACCATTCATCGTTCAGTGCCTGCTGGGGACGCGAGAATTTGTAGGCTACCGCAATATAAGCATGATGGAATTAAGCAAATGCCTCTCCTTTCTTGTCCTGCAACACTCTTGTTTGTGGATTAGCATGTTCCAGTATCCACCTAATTATTTCTGAGCACGGGAATAGCTCAGGGCGAGCAGAAGCCCTGGATATGCCAGAAGTCCTGATGTTTAGGTAGATTTGTTCTTCTTCTGAGAGCACGTCAGGGATATCTTGGTTCCTGATCATATGGTAAATATCTCCCCACCGGACCTCGGGAGGGACGCCTGTGGTGCACTTAGTGTCTTGAAAGAGAGTTTCAGTCCTTGGTTCTACTGGCTATGGTACCACCATTTTAGCTTTCTTCCTGCTACCTTTTGGTATCGTGGCTTATCCCTGCCAGGAAATCATATGTTAATGAATATAAGATTGTAAACCATTACGTAAAATATGGTGGAAAATAATAGAGTGAGACAGGAAGGAAGGGACTAGCATGGTAATGTATGATATAAATTATAAGGCTGCATGTTGGGGAAGCAAACAAAACACAGATTAGTCAAGAAAACATATAATGTTCAGACTTGATCGCTTTAGGGAGGTGATGCCGGGTTTGGAAAATTTTGAGCAGGCGCATGGTGAGGTTACAGGTTCGCGTTATCAAATGAAGGCATTTTGTTGGCTTCCTCGGATTGGGAAATCTATGGGGCTGCAGCGGCCGTAAAATTTACAATTGCAGGTAACTCGAAACAATGAAATAAGGTATGTGACGATGTAATGTACCCACCCTTGGACCCAATGCAAGAAAGGGAACATGCTACCAATCTATGGGGCTTTTCATAAAACTCATCCCATTCATTAGATGCATACAGTTAAAAACAAAAGTGTGCAGATGTAAATCAAACAAATATGCACAGCGGAAATAAATTCATCCACACACATATTTTCATATGCACTCAATATATCAATAACAGTCATCAATTAATTAAAACAATGCAGAAGTAAATACACATAAGAGAATATACTCATCTCACTATAATGCGGTCCCAAACAACTAGCTAAGTCGCTGCAACGCTCCTCCCAACCATAGGCCAGTTGTGTTCATCAACCTCTCAACACAAATTCCACCCTCGAGCTGGGCATGATTCTTACAAGGAATGGGGGATATTCAAGCTCACACACAGCCAATTAATTATTTCATCTGAGCCAAGCTAGTCCACAGCTGGGTTTATCAAGCTACATTTGAACCCTGGATGCTTGCACTCAAGCTCAAGCCAAAGCAATAGATACCCATAACCCATACCCCAACATACTCTTTTCTCACATAGCAAGCACAACATTGGGCATAGATACACATTTTAAACAATGGGATTTACGAATAAGATGGTCATGGGTTATCCCAAAAACGTTCCCAACCAAAAACGTGTTGTGGGATGGGGAAAACAACCACAGGGAGGAAAAATGATTTCTTCCCCAAATATCTCAGCCTTCAATAGCCCAAAACGGTCTCTATTGAACCCCCATTCGATTTCCCCTTCTTCCCCACTGGTATACAACACAAAAATGCCCTTCTCCTAGCTGAGGATCAAGGAAAACCATAAAAACATGGCTGGAAAACACCCAGGTAGCTCCCAACTCATGAGGGAGAGGAACTGGTTGATGGGTAATGGCTTTGGGAGTAATTCATGGCTCTTTTTCTTGCCCAAGAAGACAAACACGATTTTCCATGAAGGGTGGCTTTCCCATACCCGAATTTGGATAGCCATACCTTTCCATTCCCAAGGAATTAACTACCTCAACCAACTCTTGGGAGAAATCAATGGTTGGGTACAAAAGTCAACATGGGTAGTTGAGGGTTTGATGGGTTCTCTCATTGACACTTGGATTGACTTGAGTGGCTCAAGGGTTTGAATGTTTTCCCTCCCAATTCCTTGTAAAATCATGCCCCCATGTCTTGTTGCATTGCATAGCTAGTTGTGGGTATTTATTAAAATGCATATTTACAATTTCAATGTTCCTGGCTAGCATGTAAACCATATGCATCACTAAATCGATGGCGGGGCCTTGGCCTTGAGATCCTCACCACGATTTTATAACAATATTACATCATTTACAATTTAATGCCTTAGGGTCAAACCGGGGACATTACATTCCCCTCCCCTTGGAATAACATCGTCCTCGGTGTTCCAACACTTAGGTATAAATACCCACTTTACACATGCCTCAGAATTCACAAATGGTGTAAGGTCTGTCCTGCATTTCATCCCTTTACTTTGAGCTTTCAGGACTAAGTCCTTTGGCTTCCACAAGCTGCTCTTGCTGGCTTGATCTTCCAGTTCTGCAGGTGGGCATCGCTCCACAACAATCCCTTCCATTTGTTTATCTCCCAGCTGATCTACAAGTCTGGAATTTCCTGGATTTCATCTTCCTTGCTGTCTTGGTAACTAATTGAGAAATATTTCCATCCCAAAACAATTTAAAATTAGTCAATTATTTTACCAATTGACTTGGAACGTCCATGCTTTACTCATGAGACTTCCACATATTTCATGCTTTGATAACATACACATGAACTCACTCATGTTCATCCTTCCACAGGAATATAACTATTTCAACATTCACAATTTATTTCAAGCAGTAAACACAATGAACTTCATCTATGACATGCACTCAACAATATTTTGTTTCTAAGTTGCATCAGTCATAAGCAAAGAGAAGAGTAAGAGTTTCCCCCTCTTAGTCTTGTTCCAATCTGGAGTCACACCATCACTTGTGTTTTTATGCTCCTTAGCCTCTTTCACTTCAATGTGAATGCTTGACTTGCCCTTTCTTGGCTATGACACTTTAGTGTCTAAGGTTTGTCTAATGCCTTTCAACTAGGGAACCCTTCCCCATTGTTGCTTACAGAACCCTTGGCTGCTAGGACCCACACAGTTCCACTAGCACCATCTTTCATTACCGCTCATATTGAGATCTCTTTAGGATGGTCACATGTCCACAGGCATCCTCCAGACGCTTTCATAGTCCTTGCTTCCAGCAATACCTACACTCAAACATTGAGTCAGTTCACATGTTTAGTGTATTTTCATAGGGTTTATCTCCAAACGAGAATTTAAGAAATCATAATTAAATCATATACACATGTATATTCATAAGCAAGAGTTGCAGGATAACCAAATACTTATCTGTATTGGATGTCTTCACTTTACTCCACAGGATCCCTCTTTGCTTTCCAAGCATTGGATTTCCCGTGGCTACAAGAATGAATGTTGGGCCAGCACGCAGGCTACTCCACAACCATTTGAATAGGCAATGCCATTCCAGTACGCTGACTGATTTTATCAATTGTTTAAGGGAATGTTTGGCCAGCACGCCAGTTGCTCCACAACATCAAGTGGTTAATGTTTCCGCCAACTATTCTCTGAATTTACCAAGAATTTCATAGTGCCCAACCAGTTACTCTCTAGCTTTACCAAGAATCTTATAGCACCCAACCAGTTACTCTCTGGCTTTACCAAGAATCTTATAGCACCCAACCAGTTATCCTATGGCTTTACCAAGCATTTTATAGTTCTTTCAGGTTCCTTGCTTCCTGTAATGGCCAAGGCTTCTAACAAAGAAACAACAGTGTATTAGCTTGGTTGTCATAAGACTTATACCTGAAGTATTCATTATTCCAAACAAGAAATAAATGAAAATGAATACTTATCTGTATTGTGCATTTTCCTCGATACTCCACAGGTTTCCTTCTCTGCTTTACAAGCCTTGGATCACCTGTGGAGTGGATGCTTGGCCAGCACACATGCTGATCCACAACATCATCCGAATAGGTAATGCCAAGCCAGTGCGCCAACTGGGTTTATCAGGCATCCCAGGAAAAAAAAAAAAATTAGTATGCTAAGCCAGTACGTTGACTGGGTTTATCAAGCATTTCAAAAATCAGTATGCTAAGCCAGTACGCCGACTGGGTTTATCAAGCATTTCAAAATCAATATGCTAAGCCAATACGCCGACTGGGTTTATCAAGCATACAATAACCATTTCCAAGCCAGTTCTCCGACTGGGTTTTTCAGGAAATAACACCCTTCACCAATACCTCCACAACATGCAAATAACCAATGCCAAGCCAGTACACCGACTGTGTTTGTCAGGCATTAACTTAACAACATGCCAAGCCAGTACACTGACTGGGTTTATCAGGCATCAAGTAACCTTTCGCCACAACACCCAAATAACCAATGCCAAGCCAGTACATCGCCTGGGTTTATCAGGCAACATGAACAACATAATATGATTACGTGGCTCCTTCTCTTATGCAACCAGTGGTTCCTTCCAGGAACTCCATAGGTGACTCACTTGACTGCAGGCTAGCATGGCCCCACAATACCCACTCACACTACACAAGGATGATACCCCTTTTCTGCAACACAGCTTCTTGGGCCTATCCATCTCTTCTAGTGTCCTTTAGTGTGAGTGTAGAAATGTTACCACTTCCCATACAGTCCTCTTGAGCACCCTTTCTTCACTTTGCCTCTTACGTGCAACACCAAATTGCATATGTGTAAGCTGATAACACAAGAAGGATAAGCAGGCTCATCAATATTGCTGCTCAAAAATCGTAATCATATTTCATTTCATTCACTATCAAGTATTGAAACACCAAGAATGCGTCCATTACCTTAGGGTGTAGTCAATACTGAAACCCTAACATAGCCCATCACCCGAAAGGTATGCATCCCTTTCAGATGTGAGCCATGTAGGCCTTAGTCACACTCAAGTAGTCTGGAACAATAATGAAATAATAAAACATACTCTGCATATTAAATCTAATAACCAGACATGTATATCCTTAGTTAGGGTTACTGAATACTCATTCGTTTCACAGATGTATATTTTCTTCATTTGTGAAGGATGGGGGCTCCCTTCTTTGAGTCAATAGTCCTTCGGTTTTCCACCCCAATATTTTCACATGCCATAACCCACACATGCCTTCTTGGAATAATTTACTGTCTCACTCCCATGCTTTACCAGCATGCAGTTCGGCTGAGACATTATCAACATTTACAATGGCGTTTCACCCGAAACCCATTTCCAAAGCATGGGATCCTTCTCATCTAGTTTGGCTTCTACAGGCCATCACACATGGTCTTCCTGCAATGTGTCATCCTGGCACACTTTATCAAATAGCCAAACAGTCAGCAACATTTAGCAATAAGCTTCAAATATGATTGTTCCATAACCAATCAATAGCATTAATAATTAAATTCAATATGAACTTACAATTCTGTCTCCTACAGAAATTGATTTGCTTAGCAATGAGGCTATCCTCATATTGTTTAGATCTCGTAAGTGGTATCACTCTGTCCATTATGGTTTCACCCTTGCTACCATACCTGAACATCCACCTACAACATGTCCTCCTGACACAATTCTATATAAGCCAAACAATCATTAGCAATTATAAGCAAATTCTCAAATCTGAAATTTGTAAATCTGTTTTCCTATAGAAATTAGATTTGCAACTATGAGACTATTCTCATAAACTTAAACCAGACAATTTTCAGATTTGTTTCATGCATAAATTTACAACCATGAGAACCTTCTCATAACCTTTGGCTTTTGTACATGGTAGATCTCGGTCTTTACTATGGACTTATCCTCATTGCCATACGCAATATTTTTCTGCCTAAAAACTGAAACTTCAATCAGCCAAACATGTTGTGAGTATCCATGCACATAATCATTCATTGCCATAACAGTCACTGAAGTGATCTCAGAATTATAATACTCAATAATTCAAACACCTTCAGCTGTTTAACATTTGAAATGCAATGAAATATATATACGTTTCTATATACGCGTCATTATCACAGTAAAATTGCAAGACATAGTCACACTATCCATGCAATTTAAATAACTGTAAATACTCATTACTTCATATTCCATGCAGCTCTATCCTTCCAACAGAGTGCTCTGGTCGCCCATCACATGTCTACCTTCTTCACGTAGTCCTTCTCTTGCATTCATAGCAGCTTATGGAATGGTCTCAGGATTAGCAATAGTCCACCATTTCATCTATTATCTAACTACATTGAAACATATATATATGTCATACCCATGCCTTTACACAATGCATTTCAACATGTTCCCATACACATGCATGCATATTTATAACATTTACCGAATATTTCAATGCACGTCTCTTCAATGCCATCTCGCATGATTTCATGAATACTATGCATTCAAACATATTATGGCCTAACCATGATAGGTCCATAAGTCCTCAGTTGCTTTGGTTGTTAAACTCACAACCAATATTCACAAATGGCATGATATGAATTCATATGAATGCATTGAATTTTCTAGAAACTATAGGGTGTAAGGCTCCCTTCCTTCACCTACCCGCACCTCACCATACTTGGTGGGTTGGCATTCACAGTGAGTCACTCAATGCAAACCAAATCACCTTAGTTTAAGCTTAGTTGAAGAGACTCACCACATCCTCTTTCAACATTCATGCAATTAAGCACCGTTAACTCTTACCTGCATGGCTGTTATTAATATCGTTTGATGTTACCTGATCAGTCGGCCTCTTACCAAGGTTACTCAATCCTTTTTCCAACATCATGATCATGGATTTGTTGCACCATCCTCTCTTCATGAGGTTGTATGCAACAATCATCATCCACATCCTTTAGCCATGCTTCAGTTGTCTCTGGTCCTACAACCAATGCGAACACAACTTAATTATTAGCAACGACCATCATTTGATCTTAAGTGGCTCATTGCATATGTAAATCCTCACTTTTTACCAATATGCAATATCATATACATGCAAAAACATTTTCTCATGCACTGTGCAATATGCCATCTAGTACATATTCACTTCATCTATCTATCATCTTGCATTTCCAGTATCCCTATGCCATAATTGTTCAGAATATAAATATAATAGCAAGAGAGGAGTTAAGGAATTCTTCCCAATTCCTCATTCCATCATGGAGTTCCTCATCCACATCATAGCTAATCTTTTCCTTGGCTTCCCTACCAAGCATACAAGCAATCATTAGCTATGATATTATCATGAATTAGCAATTCAACATATGCATATGTGCAATCATTCATTCTTGCTATTTTCCAACCATGAAATTCTTATGCTATAAACATAAATAGTTTAAGGTGAGGCATTTTCCCTTTCATCTTCCATAATGGATATCACAACCAATTTCTCTTGCTGAGAATTCCATCCTTTATGCAATCTGTGCTCCTCATCCCAAGAGTGCATTTCACACTTTCAATGACTGTCTCCGGGGGACGACGATGTAATGTCCCCTCCTATCATACCAACATGATAGAGAGGATCGTGATGCTAAAACCGGGCATCTAGCCCCTTATCCATTAAGTAAAAACTCATTGATAAAAAGACATATACATGTGCATGTTATAGAAACACAGCAGGATTAAAATCATGTTTAATATCTAACATGCATTCAACATTTCTGTGACAGCCATTAAATAAAGACATTGCAGAATTTATAAAAGAGAATACTTATCTTAACAAAGTAGTCCCAAGCAACTGACTATGCAACTGCAACGTTCCACCCAACCATAGGCCAGTTGTGATCATCAATATCTCCACACACTGCCACCCCCGAGCTGGGCATGATCTCTACAAGGAATCAGGGAACAACAGACTCACACATAGCCAAGTATACACCAAGGTGAGCCAAGCCAATCTACAATTGGGTTTATCAGGCTGCTAGGAAATGGAAAGGAAGAGTAGCTAAGCTAGTGAGCTCAATCACAGAGCCAGGGTTAACCTTACAAGATCTATCTAGCTTGGCACCCACAATACCTACACACCCAGCACAAGGAAGTATTCTTTTCACTGCTACACAGTCCCTCAAGCCATACCTTCCCCATCTAGTGCTCTCAGGATGTGCATAGAAGAGTAGCCAAAGCCCTCTTGATCTTCTTGAGAGGTTATCTCCCCCACTAGGTTTATCAAGCCCTCTCTGTCCACTACCACTCCAATCTCTTGGTCACAGATTCAAACCAAAACAAGAATGCACATAACAGCAGAGCCACAATTATTGGGCATGATGAAAACGTTTTTACAGTGGGATGCCCAAAGATGGGGTTTCTACCAGCCCAGAAAAACGTGGGAAAGCTCAAAAACGAAATGGCAATTGGGGAACAACCCTGGAGAGCAGAAATCGTTTTCAGAAAAACGTCCATGGGCATTTTGGGGCAAAAACGACCTCCATCACAGTCCCAAATTGTGGCCCTTCTCTCCCAGCTGCTGTACAATGAAAAAACAAGCTCCCAGGAATGGAAATTGTAGGAGAAATGGAGAAAAACGTGATGGGTAAAGACCCAGTAGTTCAGACTACGTGACAGAGGAAAGACTCCCTGTTCAGAATGGCTTTGGGCCCCATTTCGTGGGTGTTTTCTTTCCCAAGGAGACAAAAATAAGAATTCCCAGGTTGATGGCTTGTCCATGCACGAAATTGGCTGCCATACCTCTTCATTCCCAAGGCATTAACTGCCTCAACCAACTCTTGGAAGAATTAAATGATTGGATGCAAAACCCAAAATGGGTAGTTGGTGGTTTATGGTTTTTCTCATTGACACATGGATTTAACACCATTGGCTCAAGGGTTTGAATAATTTTCCTCCCTATTCCTTGTTGAATCATGCCCCCATCTCTTTGTTGCATAGCATAGCTAGTTGTGGGTTTTTCCATTAAAATTCGTATTTACATGATGTCTTAATTTACATTGTGCCTATCTAGCACAAGAACCATAGGCATCTATTTTTAATTGCCGATACATAAAACGCTAAATCAATGGTGGGGCCTTGGCCTTGAGCTCCTCACCATGATTAAATAACAATATTTACATCATTTACGATTTAATGCAAAGGGGGTCAAAATGGGGACACTACATTCCCCTCCCCTTACATTAGCACTGTCCTCAGTGCTCATCAAAATTGAACAAAAATGGATATGCCACCCTCATGGAATCCTCCAGCTCCCATGTAGCCTCATCGGGACCGTAGTGCTTCCATTGCACCTTTACCTGTCCGATGGCTCGGTTCCGGAGCAATGTTACCTTCTTGTCTAGGATGTGCAATGGATCGGTTTGGAATTCTCCCTCGGGTTCCACCTGGATCACATCCCAATTAATCACATGGTTAGGATCATGTACATATTTCTTAAGCAAAGAGACATGAAAAACATTATGAGCTTAAGTGCTAGCAGGCAATGCAATTCTATATGTAACTGGCCCTATTCTTTCAAGCACTTCAAATGGCCTACAATATCTAGGTGATAGCTTGGCACAACTCCCAAGCTTCAAGGAACTCTTCCTTGATTTCACTCTAAGATACACATGATCCCCAACATTGAATTCCCTATGCACCCTATGTTTATCTGCATAGCTCTTCTGTCTATGCTGGGCTGTTTTTAAATTTTGTCTAATCTTGGCAAATTCTTGCTCCATTTCCTTGAGCAATTCTGGCCCAAGTACAATTTTGTTCACTGGATTGTCCCAAGTCACTGGTGTCCTACACCTTCTGCCATACAGAGCCTCATAAGGACTCATTCCCAACGATGCTTGTTTCCCATTGTTATATGAAAATTCTACCAAGTGTAGATAATCCTCCCACTTCGATGGTTTGTCCATTACATACATGCAGAGCATGTCTTCAAGCACCCGATTTACTCTTTCTGTTTTCCCATCTGTTTGAGGATGGTATGCGGTACTAAAGCTTAGCTATCTACCCAAATCTACAAAGAGACCTTTCCAAAAATTGGAAGTGAACTTGGTATCCCTGTCAGAAATTATTGCCTTAGGCAACCCATGTAATCTAAAAATTTCCTTCATGAAAATATTTGCAATGGCATCGGCTTTATGTGTGGACTTAACCGGTATAAAATGTGTTGCCTTTGTTAACTTGTCCACCACAACCATGATGGAATCATGTTGTCTCACAGTCATTGGCAATCTTGTAATAAAGTCCATGGATATTACTTCCCATTTCCATTCTGGAATTGGCACTGGGAGCAATAAACCTGCTAGATGTTGGTGTTCACTCTTCACCTGCTTACATTCCATGCACTTAGAAATGTATTCAGCGATGTCCTTCTTCATGCCTGGCCAGAAATAGTATTTTCTTGCTGTAGCAATTGTTTTCTGATATCCTGGGTGACTAGAGTATGGAGCTTTATGGATTTCATTCATAACAATCCTCCTCAAATCTGCCACATTGGGAATATAGACTCTTTTTTATAGGTAAGAAGTCCGTCTTCCTCCAAATGATAACCCTCGTACTTCTTGCCAAGGTCTTGCTGCTGCAATTTGTCCTTTATCTGCACGTACACTTCATCCTCGACCGTATGGTTAACAATCTATTGTCTCAAATATGGTTGGCAAGTACTAAGCGCTGCCACATGCATTTCATGTACCTTCCTACTGAGTGCATCGCCACTGCAGGGCGGGTCGAGGGCAGCGCCCTCGTTTTTTTTTTTTTTTGTAAATCTTTCCATTTCGCACAATCTGGCGCATAAGTTCCATGGAAATTTTTTCATTTTCGGCACCTGAAAATCTCCCTGAAAAATGGCTGAAATTCCTTGTTTCGGAGCAACTTGTGGAGTTCTTCCGCAATTTCGAAAGAGATTCAGAAATTCCTTCCGTAGTTTCGGAAGAGATTCGGAAATTCCTTCCGCAGTTTCAGACGAGATTCGGAAATTCCTTCCGCAGTTTTGGAAGAGATTCGAAAATTCCTTCTGCAGTTTCGGAAGAGATTCAGAAATTCCTTCCACAGTTTCGGAAGAGATTTGGAAATTCCTTCCGCAGTTTCGGAAGAGATTTGGAAATTCCTTCCGCAGTTTCGGAAGAGATTCGGAAATTCCTTCTGCAGTTTCGGAAGAGATTCGGAAATTCCTTCCGCAGTTTCGGAAGAGATTCGGAAATTCCTTCCGCAGTTTCGGAAGAGATTTGGAAATTCCTTCCGCAGTTTCGGAAGAGATTCGGAAATTCCTTTCACAGTTTCGGAAGAGATTTGGAAATCTCTTCCGCAGTTTCCATCCAACTTGTCGAATTCTTCCGCAATTTCGGGAAGAAACTCATAGACACTTAGATTTTCTTAACTATCAGTGTTGAGCAGGAAGCATACTTACCTCTGCAACTATGATAGGTAGCCCATAAAGGCCCAATGCTGCAACCAACAGCTCTGATACCAAAATGTAATGTACCCACCCTTGGACCCAATGCAATAAAGGGAACATGCTACCAATCTATGGGGCTTTTCATAAAACTCAGCCCATTCATTAGATGCATACAGTAAAAACAAAAGTGTGTAGATGTAAATCAAACAAATATGCACAGCGAAAATAAATTCATCCACACACATATTTTCATATGCACTCAATATATCAATAACAGTCATCAATTAATTAAAACAATGCAGAAGTAAATACACATAATATAATATACTCATCTCACTATAATGCGGTCCCAAACAACTAGCTAAGTTGCCGCAACGTTCCTCCCAACCATAGGCCAGTTGTGTTCATCAACCTCTCAACACAAATGCCACCCCCGAGCTAGGCATGATTCTTACAAGGAACAGGGGACATTCAAGCTCACACACAGCCACTTAATCATTTCATCTGAGCCAAGCCAGTCCACAGCTGGGTTTATTAGGCTACATTTGAACCCTGGATGCTTGCACTCAAGCTCAAGCCAAAGCAATAGATACCCATAACCCATACCCAAACATACTCTTTTCTCACATAGAAAGCACAACATTGGGCATAGATACACATTTTAAACAATGGGATTTACGAATAAGATGGTCATGGGTTATCCCAAAAACGTTCCCAACCAAAAACGGATTGTGGGATGGGGCAAACAACCACAGGGAGGAAAAACGATTTCTTCCCCAAATATCTCAGCCTTCAACAGCCCAAAATGGTCTCTATTGAACCCCCATTCGATTTCCCCTTCTTCGCCACTGGTATACAACACAAAAAGGCCCTTCTCCCAGCTGAGGATCAAGGAAAACCATAAAAACATGACTGGAAAACGTCCAGGTAGCTCCCAACTCGTGAGGGAGAGGAACTGGTTATTGGGTAATGGCTTTGGGAGCAATTCATGGCTCTTTTTTTTGCCCAAGAAGACAAACACGATTTTCCATGAAGGGTGGCTTGCCCATACCTGAATTTGGACAACCATACCTCTCCATTCCCAAGGCATTAACTACCTCAACCAACTCTTCGGAGAAATCAATGGTTGGGTACAAAAGTCAACATGGGTAGTTGAGGGTTTGATGGGTTCTCTCATTGACACTTGGTTTGACTTGAGTGGCTCAAGGGTTTGAATGTTTTCCCTCCCAATTCCTTGTAAAATCATGTCCCCATGTCTTGTTGCATTGCATAGCTAGTTGTGGGTATTTATTAAAATGCATATTTACAATTTCAATGTGCTTGGCTAGCACGTAAACCATATGCATCACTAAATCGATGGCGGGGCCTTGGCCTTGAGCTCCTCACCATGATTTTATAACAATATTACATCATTTACAATTTAATGCCATGGGGTCAAACTGGGGACATTACAGACGAGTGCCCATAGGCCATGCAATAAATGCAAAACACCCGAGAAAGTCTCAACTAAAAAGCTTAGACAAAATTAACGGTAGAACCACCTACCTGGCAAGAAAACAGTGGTGGAACGGGATTGACGCGGCTGCAAATAAGCTGAGCTGGATGAAAGGAGCGTAGTCTCCAAACGACGTTCTCCAAAACAAAATCTATCAATGAAAAACAAAAAAAACAAAAAACGCCCACCACCCTTATATAAAAATTGACACGTGTGGGCATTTATTGGTTAGGTGGTGGATTTAAAACGGGGTTAATTATTCGTATGGTGGGGTAATTTCAACCCACTCTGTATTTAAGCGCGACCGTCAATTGCAGAGAGGACTCATGAGTTTCATCCGAAACGCGAGAAACTTAACGTTTGAACATGGCGCGCATCTGCTTGCTATGGAAAAGAAAAGGGAGTTGATCCATTGTTGCAGAAAGACTTGACGAGTTCTTCCGAACTTTGATGAGTCAAAGGTCTTGCGGTGAAGGTTCTTAAGTTGACCCGTCACTGCGGAAAGCCTCGGCATGTTTTTCGAAACAGGACAAATTAATCGCCCGTTGCGGCGAGAGTTCTTGAGTTGGTCCACCGTTTCGAGAAATAATTTCCAGTTCTTCTGAAAATATATAAGTGTTTCCACCGTTTTGAGTGAAATGCCTGAGTTCTTCCACTGTCGCGGGCGAACATCTCAAGTTCTTCTGAAATGTTAAAATGAATGAAAGTGCTCCCACCGTTTTAGAAGAACATCTCGAGTGCTTCCTCCGTTTCGGGAGAGAACTTGAGTTTTTACTTAGAAGAAAACTTTAACTCGAAAAGAGATGTCTCACAAAAACTAAGTTCAAAACTTTTCCAAAGGAGA
Source organism: Larix kaempferi (assembly GCA_027924585.1). NCBI lineage: Eukaryota > Viridiplantae > Streptophyta > Pinopsida > Pinales > Pinaceae > Larix > Larix kaempferi. Next base: position 6,425,140 of record BSBM01000073.1, read on the forward strand.
CTTAGCTCTTTAAGCAGACTTTCTAGGAAGATAAACGGAGAGGCCCCAATATCTACAAAATTTTGGGGGGGAATGTTGCTGCAACAACAGATCATTCTCAGGTTTTCACAGTGGTTTTTCAGCAAACCAAAGATAGTCCAGTCATAAAAATATGCTTCTAAAAATTTATGCATAAAATTCATAAATGTTGCAACAATAACTTTGGAAAATATGGCAGGTGCATTCTTCAAGCCAAAGGGCATCACTGTATACTGAAACGAACCCCATTCAGTAGAAAATGTTGTCTTATGTATGTCTGTTGGATCGATCCTTATTTGATGATATCCAGAGAATCCATCAGTGAAATAATATGCCTCATTTCCTCGAACATTATCTAGCACTTCATCTGTAAAAGGAGTAGGAAATTGGTCATGCAGTGAAGCATCATTTAGCTTCATGAGATCTACACAGATCTTGATCTCACCTTTAGTCTTTTTGTCTTGGATAACCATAGGGCTTATCCACTATGATTCTTCAATTGGCTCAATGATCGTTGCATCGAGCATCTTATCAAGTTCTGCCTTGACTCTTTCTTTATATCTAGGATTCAGTCTATAGGACCTTTGCTTGATAGGCTTCGCGACTGGCTTGAAAGGTATCTTTATAACTCCCAAGTTTCCCAAAATGCCTTTCATTTCAGAAAACTTTGTCAGAAAAAGATCCTGATATTCATGTAGAAGGTCCGCGATCTGCGCAACCATTGCATCATCCTATTAATCTCCAATAGATGCAAACTTCGGTTCTTCGCTTGTGCCAATATTCACTTTTCTTTTCTTAACAGGTTCACTCATATCTGGAATTTCCAGTGGAGGTCCCTCGACATCGCGTGCACCCTCTGACTCAGGTATATAGATTTTGCGCGGATCCTCCTCATCGCTCTCTTCTTGTTATTCATTTTCAGTGAGGTTATAGCATTCAAGGGCATGTTTTATCTGTCTTGCCCATTCTGGTTATAGGTTCACAGGTACTTTTACATCTTCAAATACAATCTCTTTGAGCTCCTCCAATGTCTCATTTATACTTGGGCATTCTGCTTTGAATATGATTTCCTTGATGATCTGCAAAGCTTCATTTATACTTGGACTTTCATCTTCAAAGCTAAAACTTCTATTGAAGTTCGCAGTTAAGGTAGACCAATCTATAGATCCTCTGCGCAACTCCGTATCTAGGTACCAATTCTTTGGAGTCTGCTCCCCCAATGTGTGCACAAATAGATGAACCCATTATGTCGGTGGTCTTTCCTCCCATGCTTGTGAACAGATTTCAATGTGATCCCTCGAATCCATTTGTCCATTATATCTTGCAAATGTCTGTGCAACATTCTCTGTAAACCTGATCTGCATAATTTGTCTGCACTGATCTCATGTAGTCAAAGTCTGCTTGTGCGTAGCCGACAATATGGCAGGTGTCTCTTGCAATGCCATGTCTAATGCTGGTATGCAGTGTTCAGCTGCAATTGATACAATATATTCTTGAATAAATGAATAAACATTAGTCGAACCATAATAGGTGGGGATTGGACTTACCTCTATTCCAATCTAGCGTAGTGACCTTGTGATCTGCGTGCATCTTTTGGGAGATACTTCATGCATTCTGGTTTTCCAATTCTCCAGTCCTACATCAGAGTCTGAGATGCAAGAACTGTCGCATCACCAACTAAGCGTTCCATCCGTTGTAGGATTAATGTAGTCATCTTGATTCATAGTCATCTTGTAAATGCGATCAAGGTCCTGTGCTCTGGATTCTTCCTGAATCTACTCACTGTATCTTTCTCCCTGTGAAGGGTCCAATGGTGCGATGACCCTTATGTACTACCCTTCAAATATCATCTTCTTTGTTTTCAAGTTTATGATGGAGAAGTTATCCATGGCCCAATCTATACCCAATAGTGCTGGATAAAGCTGACTATCATCCACAATTTCAATAACCTTGAATTCTGCATGACTTCGCACTCCATCGATGTCAACAATAATATTGGCTAACCTCCCAGAAGGTATGACTTTCATCTTATTTTCTAACCTCAACTGGATGGGTGGCCATGACAACTTTGCTCTCCCCATATGCTGCCATGTCTGCTTAGTCAAGACATTTACCTATGACCCTAATTCAAGGATGATTTCATCCATCTCATAATCTCCTATTTGTGCACTGAGCCTCATTTCTCTTCCTATTCTTTTGTGGTTCTTGATGTGATGAACTGCGCTACCGGAAATATCCTTCTCACTGCGTGGTTCATATTGGTTTAACAGTTTTTCTAATTCCACTACAGCATATACGCTCTTCAATAATTTCATGCAGCTCCGTAGGAACAGCACGACAGAAGTGCCTGTCTCTATTGCGGTGGACGTTTTTTCATACGCTGCTGGCATATCCTGCATATGCGGTATTTCACTGCACAACGAGATTCTTGGTGATACAGGTGCTAGCTCTTTGAGGATGTCCCTCTCTTCTTCAAATACTTCTTTGTTTTTCTCCAGGTTGAAAGCAGGAGTTTTCCCACTAGCTTTTCTGATCCAAATTGTTTCAACAGGAGTCTACTTAGTTTCAAAGTCCCCAGAAGTCGAAGATTCTGCTTGCCTATCTCTTCCTGTGGCAGCGCCACTTCGTGTCGCTGCATTAATACTTGGATGCACAACCCTTTTCTCTGCTACGGTCAATTGAATGTTTGGGTTAGGTACATCTTGCTTTCTCTTCTACATTTCCGCCGCTAACACTGGGCAGTCCTCACTAACATGATCAAAATATTTACAATAATTACAAGTAGTACATGCATTGGTACAATCTCTAGATAAGTGACCTGGCTGGCCACAATTATAACAAATCATTTGGCCTCTTCCTCTTCCTTTCCCTGGGCCAGTGTTTCTTCCTCTTCCTTGGTATGCCCCTTAGTCGTACTGCACATTATATTGTTTCTATGGATTTTCTTCTTGGACTCTGTATACTTCACCACCACGCATATGCTCCATATCTTGGTTTCTTTCCGTCATGAGTTGATATGCTCTATAGTTGGATTGATCATGTCCAACTGATTTACAAAATTTGCAGTATAAATTCTTAGGGGTTCGCACATACTTCTGAATTAAATAACAATCTTCTAGCTGGTGTCCTCTAGTTCTACAGATCTCACACCATGGTGCTTGGTTCTGATTCGGTGGATTTGGTGCTCCACTGTTAAGGTATTCTAAAAATAAGGGAAAGTGCTCTCTGGTGTGTCCTCCTCCCTTGCATCCTGTACACCAGAATTCTTGTCTTTGTTCTTTCCCCTTCTTCATGTCCTACAACTGTAATGTCAAGGTAGCTAGTTGAGTCTGGATCTGGGAGATTCTAGTGCGAGTCTCCCCTATTGGAGAAACTTCTAATTTCATCGCAATTTCCAGGGCTTCTGCCTGTGAAGCAACCTTCTGTTTCATCAACGGTAACCTAATATGGGGCAACAGTGCAGCAATGAACCATTCTTGGTGTTGTTGCAGTGCTATGACAAAAATGACTTGGTCTAACAGTGTCTTAAACTTCTGGTCAAATTCCCAAACTGTTTCATTTGGTTTTTACTTGATTTCTTTTAGTCCTGTTATACATTGGGATTCTGACTTTGGTTTCTTGAACTTGCTCAATAGTGCAGCCTTAATCTCCACTAAGGTTCTATTATGTCCATGAGAATACTTCATGAATGAGTTCAAGGCTATATCTTTGAACGTAGTGACGAGTTGTGCTTGCTTCACAGCATCATCCTAAACTTGCTTGACACTCCACACGGCTTCACATAGAAACCAATGTTGCTCAGGGTCTTCTAGACCCATTCCTTTAAATATCGACAGTTTTATGTCGTCAGTCATTCTCCTTCTTGGTTGTGCAGTGCTCTGAGTTGTTTGGGATATTACTGAGCGGGATGTTCTAAATCGGGATATTCTAAGACTAATGGTTTGAGCACTCGCTCCTGCGATGTTACTAGTAATGACGCTCTAAGGATTAGGAATATTAGCAACGGGAGGGTTCTGAATTAACGGATTCTGAGAAATATGAGGCCTGGTACTCTCAACCAGCGGATTCTATGGAATAATTGGATGATAGGTGGCTGATAGAGGTGCGGTATGGCTATCAGGATGAACTTGGAACTCAGTTTCTACGTGGAGTTCACTCTTTTCGGTATTAATCTTGTATCTCTTTCCACTTCTCAAACTATGTGTTTATTTGTTAGAGTCACTATATATGCTATTGACCATGACAGACTCAAAAATGTCTGAGAATTTTACTACATTCTTAAAACGCCTTTCTCAGATAAAAGCATTTTGATATATAAACTCAAGTTGTTCAAGTACTTACCTATGAAACCTTTGAAAAATTCTACTTCAACTACGTTGTAGGACTTCAGGGTGTCCACAATGAATTCTGTCACGAATCCTTCTAGTATATTGTAACTCCAAAAGTCGACTGCTCTCGTAAGTGGACTATCTATTTCTTTGAGCTTCTCAATGAGCTCTGGATTCCATTCAGTAAGTAATTCTAGTTGGAAACAGTTATTTTTCTCTACGAGCCTTGATATCCACTCATGCAACTCGTTTCCAAAGGATGCCCAGAAAATTTCATGAATATCCTTCCACAGATATTTATTTAACCAATCTACGTCAGATAGACGCGGATGTTTATTTTCTTTCCTTGCAAAGTCTCTTTCTGTCTTGTCACACCAGGCCCAAATCTCTTTCTTGTCCACGTGCCAATTTTCAGTGCCGGTACTCATCACCAGTTCAAGCACAAAAACATAACCATTTGTTGGCTTGTATAATTGTTCTTGAGGTTTTGTATAATGACCCAGGTTCTGTGCGGTTCAAGGAACCAACAAAACCCCTTTTCACCGGCTCTTTCGGCAACAATCTGCGAGCAGACTAAGGTCTCACCCGAGGCAAAGTAATGGGGGGGGATGCAGAATCAGGTTTCCACAACCAGGGGATGAGTGTTTAACTGATTGGCGGGAATCGCGCTGCGAACTTTGGACTGCGCAAAGTTCCACTTATTCGTGATGAACACTTAGACTATCGCGCACCCAAGGGCTGCGCGATGCGGGGTATTTCTCGACGATAGGACAGGGCCACAGAGACTGTGCTTCCTATTTGGTACTTAAACACTTTAATGGATCTTACTTAATGCAAAAAGACACATTCACAAACATAATAGACGGAACCTTTCAACCTTATACACTCTAACAACAACAATATCACTGCGCACTTCCGGTGCTTGCTTAAGTGTTTATCCGACTAGTTCATGCATTCATCTAATTGTGAAGTACTGGTGCATCCGGAATTCATTCATACATGTGATTACTTAACATATTATCGCCATCATTATCCTTATGGCGAATACATATAAAAGCAAAACACATAAACTCATAAACAACATTTAACCATCTATCAGAAGAAAAAACACAATGCAAGCACATAAGCAATCACATAACACAGTATTTAACGTGGTTCACTCCCAGGATGGGAGCTACATCCATAGGAACTATTGTTATATTATCTTTGGGAAGGGTACAACAGTTCTAGTCTGCGCACTCAGCTGCAGACTCTCTTCTCTCTCAGTAGGTCTCTATGCACGTAGCTTGCAAATCTTTTACAATACCTTTTAGCCAAATACAAACAAGTATTGCTCAGGATTATACAATGAAGATTCGAGATTAACCCTTTCCCTTATAAAATGTTCCCTTTTATAGATCGTTCTCGTAAGTCACGTATTTACAATGCATAGGCTCAAAAACCCTAAGGTTCCCTAAAACTGGTCCGGTTACACCTCTAACTAGGACTGTTAGGCTCTGATAGCGACTCTTCGTCGTGGCCATCCTTATGCACGTGGTCACATTGCTTTCAGCCCCCCTGCCAAGTGCATGCCGACCGGTCACTTTCATCCCATCGTTCCTTCTCTAACGGCTTTGTGCGGCCGGTTCTTGTCATGCTGCCTCTGCACGTGTGACCGATCGCTTTCCTTCCGCGCCACTCCTTACCCACCTGCTGGGAATCATGGAGTACTTCAAAAAAACAGGTAGCTTTCGTAGCTCGACCTTCCCTTACATTCTTTACCCAAAATAGTTTTCCTGCTGGCACTTTGCGGTGCTACCACTTCATGATACTGCGCTCAACTTCGCAGCTCAACTTTGGTTACTGCGATGCGCTCAACTTTGCAGCTCCCCAAAACTGTCTTCATCCAAGCTGCACTCAACTTCGCAACTCCAAAACTGTTCTTCTCAAGAATGCCTTACTTGGGCCCAATAGTTTCCTTGTAAACTTTGCACGGAAGATCACCTTGTACACATTTGTATCCTCGTATCGAGGAAGCTTCGAAGCATCTTGCACAGAGCCCAGTTGTGTTGAAAGATCCCCTTCCACATCACCAAAATATGGCTTCGAGTGCTTCCATCACCGGTAATGGGTCTAATGAAACTTCGACTTCCTCTACACATGCCGATGGCTTTGGATGCATTAACATGGTTCAATCTGAGGTTAATTTTGCTACTCACTAATGTGACTATGAAGCACCACAACCTCATATGGGGAATGAGCCTCCTCCTCATGATTCTTCTTTGCATATCGAGAAGACTAATACTATGCCATGGATACTGAAAGGTGTTATTAAGCTCTTTGCGCACAATTCCAATTCCCGAGCCGCCCAAAACTACTCCATTGTAGAAGATTTGGACCAAACTCCATGTGCCATGTCGGCTCTTGAGGTTCTCTAGGAATGTTCTTCACAAAGGAATTGCCTTTTATGTGCTTTGGGAGTCCAGGATCAGGGTAGCCCTAGTATTATCAAGTTTGACACTATTGATGTTCAGCCTCTCTTGCCTTATCATGTGGCTTTTCAAGTCCATGTGAGGTGCCTTCAAAAGATCGTTAAACGTATTGTGGTTGATGAACGTGCTTCCACTTCAGTAATGTCGTTAGCTTGTTGGAAGGCTCTAGGTTCCCCTCCATTATCGAAATATATGACCATGTTTACTGCATTCAATGGTCGTTCGTTCAGACTGCATGGTATTATCCCCTCCCTTAAGGTCCACTTGGGTGGGAATACTGTGCCAATTGAAGTCGAGGTGTTTGATGCGCCCATCGACTACAACCTTTTACTGGGTTGGAATTGGATCTACGAGATGAGAGCGATCGTGTCCTCTGTTTTTAGAGTTATTTTATTTCCTCACGAAGGCAAGATTGTGACTGTCGATTAGCTAGATTTCACTAGTTCCAATACCGTTGCATCACCAGGGACTGTTGTTCCTCAAATCAAAAATTCCTTGTCGGCAACTGGGAATATTGGTGTAGGATTGTATTCCTCTTTGATGGGATCTTTCAAAGTTTTTGCACCAATATCCTTCATTGGAACCATCTCCGATAGTGTGCCTTCCTCATTGAATAACGTACCTTTCCGGACATCATACTTTAGTGATCCGTGGACTTTACCATCCACGAATTCCCCGTCTAGAGATGTCTCGCACATTGGAATGGCTATTCCCTTATCTGCAGCTGAGCTTGCTTACCATGATATTCAACCAGCCACTATAGAGCTGGATCTCTCTTCTTCATGCACAGGAGAAGAAGATCCCGTTATATTGCTCGCGTGGGTAGTTGACTCATCTTGCTCACATGATTTCCATGATGGTACTTTTCCTTCGGATGAAGCTATTATCGAGGCCATGTATGGTAGTGATAAGCCTTGGGAATATCTCCATAATCGATCTTATTTTCTTCCCAACCTTGACCTTATTGAGAAGGAGGAGTTTCGGTCAACTCTTGCAGATAAAGTTGGTCACCCTGTGGCTCCTTTGGATTCGCATGGTATTTACGCGGAGGGGAATATGGCTAATATTTCCCCAACCATTCCGATCAACATTTCTCGCACTCCTGGAAAGATTGAAAATGTTTATATCGGTGCCGATTGTTCTCCCGATGAGATTCACCTTTACACTGAATTGTTCAAAGAATTTCGGGATGTTTTCGCCTGGTCATATGAGGAGATGCCAGGAATAGACCCTAACATTTCCGAGCATGAGATTAAGACTTATCCAAATGTTAATCTTGTTCGACAACGTCTTCGTGCTGTAAATCCTAGAAAGGCAGCTGCTATTAAGGTAGAGGCGGAGAAACTACTCAAAGCTGGTTACATCTACCTAGTTCCCCTTACCGAATAGGTATCCAATCTCATTCTTGTGGATAAGAAGCAGGGAACCATCCCTGTGTGTACCGATTTTAGAGATCTGAATCGAGCATGTCCTAAAGATAACTTTCCCACTCCATTCATAGACCAAATCTTGGATGTGTGTGGAAGAAGCGAGGCATTTTCATTTATGGATGGTTTTTCAGGTTACAATTAGATCCATATTAAGCCCGAGGATCAACATAAGACCGCATTTATATTTCATTGGGGTACCTTTGCATACTGGAAGATGCCCTTTGGCGTTAAAAACGCCAGAGCTAATTTTCAGTGTGCCATGACCTATGCCTTTCATGACCTTAAGCGCATAGTGGAGGATTATCTGGATTGTAGCTTTTGATCATTTTAGAATTTGCATTTTACATTTGGAGAGGAGAGCTAGTGGAGTGCTACTCTACTTGCCTTAGCACCAATTTCAAGGGTGATTTCCATCCTAGTTGGTAATTGGAAATACCATTCAGAACTTTCATTTGGAGCTTTGATGGAGTCTTTTGTTACAGGTTGAAGCTACAAGACATCTCATGGTCACATCTCTTTCGAATTGCTTCTACAACCATTCTTCTATTTCTTGGCATATTCATGATCCTTGAGGGAAGGCACACTTCGTAAGATATTGTACTCTTTGGGGGAGCTTCTAATGCCCCATTTATTTTGTAATATGATTAAAATTCTCTTTTATTCACCTTCATAAAGTTTCAGGTCGATATTCCAAGTGGAAATTTATAAATCTGATCATTAATGATGGTGCCTTTTCCCCACTTTGTTGATGTTTTCCAATGTTGCGATGATAATTTCGAATTAATAAGTGAACCGCTGATGGAATAATGATATATGGACTATTAATGATGTGTATTACAAGTTTCATGTTCAGTGCATAAGCTTTTGGAGTCATTTGGTTCAGTTTCATAGCATTTGGAGACGTTTCCCTGTCATTTCCCCCAAGGTCAAAACTAGTATTTTTGTAGCTGATTGGAGAAGGTTCTAATAGACTTAATAACTTTAATGGAGATTCATATTAACCTATATTTATTTTCCTTATATTTCCCCTTCGTATGTTCAGAAATTCGAGAGGGTCCCATAGCACTTGGAGAGTCAAACTTCCTACTTTGGACAGAACTTAAAGAAGAGTTAAAAAATCATTTTGAAGTCTATAAAGCATCCATAAACATCATATTCATGTTCTAATATCATCCATACACCTTTTGTAACAATTTGGGAGCATTTGGAGTCATTTGGAGACCAAGAGACTAATATTAGTCAAAGAGAAATTGCTAGTCAAACTCCCTACTTTGGACAGAACTTAAAGGAGAGTTGAAGAATCCTTTTGAAGTCTATAAAGCATCCATAAAACTCATATTCATGTTCCAATATCATCCATACACCTTATATAACAATTTGGTAGCATTTGGAGTCATTTGGATACCGAGAGACCAATACTAGTCAAAGGTCGAACTAGTGGAAAAAGTTGAAAATTTCACCATTTTGATAAAATTAAAAAAAAAGGGACATTACAGTGGTATCAGAGCACGATCTTGGAACCTGATGTGGTATAATATTCATGAGTACAAGAATTCAAGGACCACCATTAGATATTGAAACCAAAAGTGCTTTTGTTGAAGAGGAAAAAGTAGGAAAAGAAGAGCAATTTTTTGAGGAAAGTATGACTAGGGATGAAAAGGGAACCTCAGATGATGGTGAGGAGATAAGGAAACTCATTAAACCACTATTTGAAGACATGTCCAAGAAGATGATGAAAGGATTCGAATTGTTGGCTAGCCAACTTGGAAGCAAAGGAGAAAGATGAGGTAGTAGTCGTTCTCATCATGAGGATAAGAAGGTAATGGGTGAGCATATTTTCTCAAGCACAGGACCCCATAATAGAGCTAATGAATTTCAGAGTGCAGCAAGGCCTACCACACCTAAATTTATTGATTCCAAAGCAAATACTAATACTCCAATTGATGTGGAAGCAATTCTAATCGAATGGAAAAATTTGAGTGAAGATTGCAGAAACACTTTATCATTTGATCAATACCTCATTGTCTCAAACAAGCTCAAGATGAAGGAAGGTAATAAAAATCCATTTCAAAATAGAGAAAATCATATGTGTGTGAGTGAAAAGAGCAATGAAATATCTGAAGCTTTAGGGAAGGCATGTCCTACTTGAGGAGAGTTTTTGGGATTTCTTAAAAAAGAGATTCCAAATATATTGATCTTAAGGAAAGCAAAGGAAAAAATGCATCAGATTGCTTGAAGGAGCAAAAGGAGGAGATCCATGAACCACCTAGTTTTGAAATAGATGAAGTACAAGAAGTAGTACATGAAGATGATCGAAAGTCACTTCCAAGTGACTCTGAAAAATATGAAGAGACATCACATGAGCATGAAATATGTAATTTCATGTCTATGCCTTTTGATAGAAACAATTTGGTTGAGTTTAATGAATTATTACATGATTCATGCTTGAAGAATAATGAGGATATTCACAAACTCAAAATTCAGAATGAGCAACTTCTTAAAAGGTTTTAATATACTTGTTCTTCCTCCTATGTTTCAAATTGTCATATGGTAGATTACATGGAGGATTCTCATGACATGGTAGATCATGAGAAACATGGAAATTTTCATGTGCTTGATGTGTTTGAAGATGAGCTTGATGAGATCCAAGCACTTGATGTGGTGGAAGAGGAACTTGAGTTTCCTCTTGGAAATGGTTACACATTTTTTGAAGAAGTTGATTCCACTACCTTGGAACCAACCTATGAGGAAACTTCTGCACTTTTGAGGGAGGTGCATTATCCTACCATTATGGAGCATTCACATGAGGACACTTCTGCACTTTCTGATCATTTGGGTGAGTTGGTTCATTCTCCTACATCCTACACTTCCATATTTTGCAGCATTCATCCTAATGAAGTATGGGTGAAAGGTTTATTTTTGATGGTGCCACATGAGGAGCATGAAACTCCTATATCTCCTTTATATGATGAAATTATTGGAGCCACTTCTTATTTACATTTGCAGCAGCATTCCTTGTTACCTTATGATGAAACACATCTACATGGATGCAATTATGATGTTCACTTGAGTCACTTGAAGGCTCATGATTTTCCTTGCTCCTTGCTTAGTTCAATTGATATTGGAGGAACTTTATCCACTACTTGGGTGAAGAGATATATGAGTGGAGAAACTTATTATTGACAGCAACATCCTTTGTTATTTCTTGATGATACACATGTTCATGGATGCACAAATGGTACTTCTGTGAGCCCCTTGAAGGCTTATTGTTTTCCTTGTTCCCTACTTGGTTCAAATTTTAGTGGAGGTTCTTCATTCACTTCTTGGATGAAAGAACACATTGATGATTATTTTGATGCATATTACATCCTTTTGGAGCAGCATTATAGGACATGGGATCCTCACCTATGTCATTGGAGCAGATTTGATTGGTCACTTGAAGCTTGTATGCACTTGGCAAATGGTGGTCTACTTACTTGGAGGTATAAGCACTATCATGATTCTTTGATGAAGCACCTCCTTGATGTACATTTTCATTATGTTGTTATGTACTTTGATGATATATATTTTGTACTCATGATGTTTGGAAGAATGCATACAAGAAAATGGGATCCAGGAATTCTCTTACCTGATGGTATGAGTTGGAGAACACTCTTAATTGTTGGAGTGCAATACAAGCAATGGGACCCTAGGATAATATTTAGTCCCATTGATTTCAATTTTTTGGGGAAACAAGCAGTATGGGAGATGGATTTCCCACTTAATAAAGTGATTTTAATCAGAGTAGTGCAGCAGCAAGCATGGTTGTTCCTCTCTAAAATCTTCATGGAATCTCAAAGACTCAAAGTTGGGAAACTCAGTGGCAACTTCAAAGAATTATGCAGTGGTATCAGAAAGGGTTTCCAAAATATGAAAGAGGTAAAGAGTAATTGTGAAAACATGGTTTTGATGGATTTAATTAACATTTTGGTGTTTAGTGGTGATGTTACAAGGGATATAAAAATAAAAAATAAAACCCATATCTCCTTGCTTTTAGAAACACACAATTGTAGTGCATGGGTGGCTCTACTCAAGGTTTTAGAAGAGAAGTTTTGGGAAGCAAAATTTTGGAAAGTGAATAGGTTCTTCCACATACATGTGTTGAAATTGCTTGAAGACAAGCAATATTGGTAAGGGAGGATTTGTCATGTCCCAAAATTTGCATTGGGTCACAATGGCCTAAGCGCCTTGGCCATACTCATGATAGTTTGTCAAATGGATGCTGAGGGTCAAATAAATGCCAAGAATGAAGTCCAAATTAGTAATAATGTGAAATTAGATCCAAGTGGACAAGTTGGGTCACATTAATATAAATTCCCAATTCAAAGTTGTAATATACCCATCCAAATGAACTGCCACGGAGGAAAACTACTAGTTCCCTAGGTTGGGGGGTGGAATCTTTGGGATTTGAAATAAGGGGGATAATAAATGATGTTTGAGAATTAGAATGGCATAAATATTTAATAAAGGAGATAAATAAATAAATACAAGGGAAAATCAAAGTGGCAATTGATCATGAAGACACATGGAGGATGTGGGACCCACACAAGCTAGATTTTCTATGCCACATGGCATCCTCCTCTTGTCATTTTGAATCCATAAGAATCCCAACGTTCTTGGGATGAGTTGGAAGGTCAATATACTTGGCATGACTCAATTAAGGTCTAATTGGAGTGTAAGAGTAACTCCCATGGAAGATGAAGAGGCATTTTGGAGCTAGTGAGACACTTGGACTAGAATCCCTATCTCTATGACAACAATGATGAAGATGTTTTGACACCTATGACACAAATCAGACCTGAAGGCTGACATCTGACATATATGACATGTCAGGGCTAAAAATAGCCTCAAAGAGGTCGCTCAAGTGAGTTAGGTCATCCAAAGAGACACCAATTCGAATTTGGAGAAGGAGAGGGCTAGAATTGTAAGGACAAGTGGCATACTTGGGAATCTCTTCCCAACTTGAGTTGGCATGAAGCTCTTGGGAGGAATTCGACCCATGGAGGACCTTATAAGTTTATAAAATACAATAACAAAGAATTATGGTAGCTTTTGATCATTTTAGAATTTTCATTTTGCATTTGGAGAGGAGAGCTAGTGGAGTGCTACTCTACTTTCCTTAGCACCAATTTCGAGGGTGAAAGATTCCCATCCTAGTTGGTAATTGGAAAGGCCATTCAAAACTTTCATTTGGATATTTAATGGAGTCTTTTGTTACAGGTTGAATCTAAAGGGAAGTTGATGGTCACATCTCTTTCATCTTGCTTCTACAACCATTCTTCTATTTCTTGGAATATTCATGATCCTTGAGGGAAGGCGCACTTGGTGAGATATTGTACTCTTTGGGGGAGATTTTAATGCCCAATTTATTTTTTAATATGATTAAAATTCTCTATTATTCACCTTCAAAAATTTTACGGTCGATATTCCAAGTGGAAATGTATAAATCTGATCAGTAATGAGAAAATGGTGCATTTTCCCCATTATGTTGATGTTTGCCAATGTTGTGATGATAATTTCGAGTTAATAAGTGAAACACTGATGGAATAATGATATATGTACTATTAATAATGTCTATTACAAGTTTCATGTTCAGTGCATAATATTTTGGATTCATTTGCTTCAGTTTCATAACATTTGAAGTTTACCTATCATTTCCCCCAAGGTCGAAACTAGTATTTTTGTAGTTGATTGGAGAGGGTTGTAACAGACTTAATAAATTTAATTTATATGCATATGAACCTATATTTATTTCCCTTATATGTCCCCTTCCTCTATTCATAAATTAGATAGGGTCCCATAGCACTTGGAGAGCCATTTCCAGCATCTACCCAAGGGGAATTTGAACCCCAAATTGCTTGTCAAACTCCCTACTTTGGAAAGAACTTAAAGAAGAGTTTCAGAAGCCTTTTGAAGTCTATAAAGAATCCATAAACATAGTTTTCATGTTATAATATCATCGATACACCTTCTATAACAATTTGGGAGCATTTGGAGTCTTTTGGAGACCAAGAGACCAATACTAGTCAAAGAGAAATTGCTAGTCAAACTCCCTACGTTGGCCAGAACTTAAAGGAGAGTTGCAGAATCCTTTTGAAGTCTATAAAGAATACATAAACCTAATATTCATGTCCCAATATTATCCATACACCTTCTATAACAATTTGGGAGCATTTGGAGTCATTTGGAGACCAAGAGACCAATACTAGTCAAAGGTCGAACTAGTGGAAAAAGTTGAAAATTTCACCATTTTAATAAAATTAAAAAAATGGACATTACACACCCTTACTAGGTGTTTTATCGAAATGTATGCTCACATCCTGCGCCCCTTCATCTGGTCATCACTGTCGATCCCTTCACCAAGTGGGGGGTTGATTTCATGGATTGCAAACTGGCTTCGGTTGGGGGGCATCACCATATTGTTGTGGTTGTTGATTACTTTTCCAAATGGGCTGAGGCCATGCCGACCGTAAAAGCCGATGGTGATACAACATCCCACTTCGTATTTAATCAAATTATAGCTTGATTTGGTATCCCGAAGGATATTGTCACTGACCATGGCAGTCACTTCCAAAACAAGATGATGGTGGAATTATTGCTTAAGCTTGGGTTTCGACAAGATCACTCATCTTCATACTATCCCCAAGCGAATGGTCAGGTCAAGGCAATAAATAAGTCCTTAAAGACCATTCTCCAACGAACCATCCGACAAAGCAAGAGCAATTGGCATATCATGTTATATCTTGCTTTATGGGCATATCGAACCGCAGTAAATACTTCCACTGAACCATTTCAGTTAGTTCATGGTGTGGAGTCTATCTTACCCATTGAATGTGAAATCCCTTCCTTGAAAATAGCTATAGAGATCCTACTTGACACTTCAAAAGTAGAGAAACGTCTATTCTACCTTGATCAAATTGATGAACAGCGTCGAGATGCCACTGTAGCAATTGATTCCAACAAACGTCGTGTTAAGGTTCAATATGATAGGTCTGTCTGTCCCCAACAGTATGTTGAAGGTGACTTGGTCCTCCTTTATGATCAAGCTAAGGAATCCCTAGGGGCAGGCAAGTTCAACCCAATGTGGCACGGTCCTTACATAGTGAGGCGTGTCCTCGAGAAAGGAGCCTATGAGTTGGAAGATTACGAAGGGAACGCCTTGAAGGAGTAGAAATGGGATCTACCTCAAGCGGTATTATGCTTGAGCTTCTAGCTCGAGATGATACTTTTGTATACTATTGTATAGTTGTTTCTGTACATAGTTTAGATTTCTTTTGATTTTTCGGGTCTGTTGATTCGATTCCATTTGGTTGACAGATTTCAGTGGAATCTCCAGTGTTCTTTGGATTCATGGATGGGGCTAACCGTCATACGCATAGAGTAGCTTCTGCTGCGTGGGTCATTTATTCGCCCGACCATCAGATTGTGTCTTCAGGAGGTGCTTGTCTCAGTCCTACATCCAACGATGTGGTTGAGTACAGTGTTGTTTTCAAGTTACTTCACGATGAAATTTCACATGGTATCCAGTCTTTAGAAGTCCACTTGGATTCGCAACTGGTTGTGTCTCAATTGAATAGCCAGTACCGTGTGAAGGATCCTGTGTTACTAAGGAGGTTCTTAAGGGTAAGACTCTTGGAGCGTCAATTTGTTTTTATTACATACATTCATGTTCCGAGACGTTTTAATCATGTACCTGATGCATATGCTAATTATGTCCTAGATTGGCATTTTTCACATCAATAAAAGAAGCACACAAATAACATTCATTCATACATTTGTACATACACAATAGTAGAACCGAAAAATCATAGTTTTTTCATTAATAATATGTCCAAAAGTGGTGTCATAATACAAAACTGGATCCCGTAGCTCTCAAAAATATACAATATGATACAAAAATAGTGAGATCCCATGGCATCTAAGCCCTATGAGGAGGCCTCGTTGCCTCTGCAGGATGTGTCTGAATATAATAGTGCACATCGTTGGCTATGTGCCGGAGTAGTCGCACCCAGGTACCAGGTACCCCTCCAACATGTCTCTACATTGCCTTTGGGAGATGCTCTACCTCTATGACTGGTACCCTGGCAGTCATGCGGTTCAGGTTGACCCGTACCGTCTCTAAAGTGCACTCTGTTGCTGTGCCTTCCACCTCTACACCCCTTCCCCTATGACGATGTCGTGGGAAGCCCTGTGGTCTTCGCGGACCAGCATCTGCGAGAAAATAGTCATGCATCAATATGATACCACACCAAAAACATTTTTGCATTCACTTATAATAAAAAATACAAAAAAATTACATATTCCAAAAAGAGTAACTTACCAATCTCTCTAAATGCGGCCCCTGGTGGGAGCGCCATGTCTTGATCCGCTCTGAAATCTTTTCCCTCATATGGATGGTCATCGATGGCAATGAGCTGTCGTTCCCACCAGTGGAAAAACTCCTCAAAATATGGGGAATCCTGTCGGCCACCCCCCTACCGTGTCAGTACTTCCTCCCACCGGGTCTAGGTGGGATCTCGGAGACCATGCAGAGGGACTTCAACCCTCAGACTCAAGCCATGTACTCTCTCAAAGAAAAAACTGCATAGAATACTACCAAAACTAAATTTCTTTGCTTTCCCAAGCTTGCACTATGTCAGCTCAGTCTTCATCATGCCTACCAATGTTGTGCACCAGTTGTACACTGTTGGTCTCATGCACTCTGCTGCGTAGAATATCACAGGCCTTGAATCCTGATGAAGTGCAGCCGATCCTATAATCCTCCCAAGGGTGAGAACTATGATCTTCATGCTGAGGCTCGCTATAGCCTCTATGGGGACCTGGCTACCCACCTTCTGGGTTCCAAAAACACAACACCTGTCAATGTAATCGTTGATGGTGATTCCCCCCCCCCCACATTGCAAGACCTCAGACTCGCTGTCTCCCCTCGGCGGGACAATCTAGTGATGAAGTATATATATTCCACCTCCAATGGAAGTGGTTGCCCATCTAAACAAAGTGTTGTGCCTATGCATCCCAATAGTTGACCAACTGAGCGAGCAATCGGTTTTGGGACCTTAAACCCCCGATGCTCCAAAATTTGTAAAGGCCACATGCTTGTAATGCTTGTTGGGCGGGTAAATCTTGGCATACATGTTCATCAACAATGTCATGTTCTCTCTCTCTCCATTCAAGGACCATCCTGGAAGCAAATAATTGAGTCTTTTAGTGCCAATGTGTTTAAAGAGCATCACCCACGGGGTTGTACGCAAGCTAATATGTATACAACCACACATATACGCGGTCAACGCATGCGTTGACTGCGCACAAGAATCCCTCCACGCGACCCGTGAAGTTATAGCCCGCATACAACGCCGAGTAGGTTTAGTTCTTTGCAAAAATAAAAATGACCATTAAAAACTGAAATAAAACCATGAAATTGAAGAGGGGGATGAGATCACCAACCTGACTCAGACAGCTCATGAATCCAACGCCCGTAGCTCCCAGAATCAGCAACTGAAGATCGAGGGTAAAAACTAACCAAAAGCATTATTTTGGGTGAAAAGTGAAAATGGAATGGTAAAAGTAATTTCTTTTTACTATTTATAATTTTTTAAACCCACTTTCCTATAGTTTTTGCCGTTTTGAGCTATTTTGGACTAACATGACATTGTAAAGTGTCGTTTTGAGCAATTTTTTCCAACGAGAGTGGATTTTTCAACCATTTCATGCCTTCAGCAGGTATTTTCTACACCTAGCATATAGGTTAGGATGTCATTTCACTTGCATTCTTGCATTGCCCTTATGACCATTTTCATTAACCTTAGGTGCGACTCCGCTTTTTAACCGACATGGAACCTCTATGCTGCTTTAAAAGTGTCGTTATTTAGTGGTAGAGATTCTTTGACCATGGGTGCCCTAGTTAGAACATTTTTATGTATTTTGGCGCCTAGGCCATTGTTTCTCCTTAGGATTGGGAGTCCTTTGTAGCCACGCCATGACATTGCGATGAAGATTCATACTCTACTTTATCTTATTCTGGACATCTCCCATGAGGATTACCCCATTCCTATCGATTTGTGATTGCATTTGCATTATCCTACTTGCCGATTGAGCCTTGTGTCGGCTCCCGCTTACTCACTTATTATCCATGTGCATAAGCACTTGCCTTTCCGAGCCAAGCAAAGCCTCCGTTTATCTTTTGCAACTTGATGACCCTTACCTTGAGGGAACACCCCCCCGAGTGTCCACATCTTGCACATGCTTCCTTGCATTGATCATAGGTATGTTCCACTACTTGGAACTAGTCTTCTCGCACTTGACACTCGTTCCCTCACCTATTGTACTATAAGCAATTTTATTATTTTTCAAGCTTTCACATTATGAAAAATACCCAAAAAATCATATAACTCAAAAAGTCGGATGGGAAAATATTTACTACCTCTTATTGGAAGCTGTCATGTCGCCTTTGAACAGAGCATTCCTTTCCACTACATTCATCATGAGTTGGGACATTAGTAGGACCTTAGGAGATGTACTTGTTTCTCAGATCTTACTCCACCGGCTGGTTAACCTTCCAGTCATTATGGAGCCTTTATTGATTCCTCCTGCATCGCAAAGTATTATTATAATCTAGTACTTGAGTCTATGTTCCTTGAGTCTATCCATCTACTCAGGCTCTTGTTCAAAGGAAGTATTGAAACCAGTGTCAGCCACTCCTCATATCTCTTGACTATTGCATGTTGGCCATCTCATACAGTTTGATTTGTTAGTCCAATTTCTTCCAAATATTTCATCGTAGCTGGTTACTTCGTGCTGGCTGATGGGGGATTCATTAATGCCCTCCTTACAACGAGTTTCATTCTGTCGACTCCAACTCCTTTATTCCTGAATCGAGAATTAGATTTCATTGAGTACCTTGAGGCTTACAGTCATTAGTGGTAGGTTCTCTCGCCATCGACAGTTTTGAAAATTCATCAATGTCCCCTGATCGATGGATTCATCATAGTGTTCAACCTTAACACCTCTATTCACACTTTGATGAATGCACTCCATGCCTTGATGCCCATTTTCATTATTGGTGGGTTATCCCACGTCTATTAACGGTATACATCAATGAGGTAATCAGACGATGCCACATCAGGTTCGACATCAACACCTTTATTCGCTTGATAGGGCATGCACCCTAGATGATTTGTGTAGAAGACCCTAGACTTCAGTGGCATTCATTATGCTACTGGTGATCGTGATTATACTTATGAGAGATCAATCTCATACATCAACAATTTGTACCTTCAGTTTGCATCAGTTGTTTCCTCTTCAGCAGGAGACCATATCTTACTGTATTGGGTCATGGCTATGACCACTCATGACATGTATTCACTATATACTACCTATTCATGTCCATTGTATCAGATTGTATTGTACCGATATGTATCTAGCGATATCATTGTATTATGACGAGTGGGATACTCCTTCCATTTGTGTCTCCATCACTCCACTTATAAGATTTATAATGTATTTCAGCCATTGTAGTACCTTCTTTGACCTCACAGATTGGGGGGCATTTAGATGCAAATGATTTCATTGTAAATTTCCACTATTTGATTTTAAATGTAAGCCATTGTCCACAGTATAATTTTAGATGCCAACTATTTCAATATAAATATCCACATAATTGTTACATGCTCCATTAATGAGAATACGACCAAAACACAAAAAATTATACAAAATAAAGATGTCGATAACTAATAGCTAAGCTGAATGTTTAAACATCAAACCAACTTTGACTATTTTGATCCTTGAAACTTTAGATAGAAATGTTAAATTTTTTATGCATTGTTAAATAAGTTTTGAAATGTAAATCGTTCCATGGAACTTCAATTCTAGGCGTAAAAAATGTGCCATAGGTATATATAAAATCCCCATGTATCCTTCATTTTCTATCAAGGATAAGTTTGAATTCGTTCATTTTCTCAATTGTCATTATAGCATGCATCAGTTAGGTTAATATCAAGCTTGGAAAGCAACTTCATCCATAAATGATCAAATCTAAATGTGAAATTTGGCAATGCAATATGCACAGGAAAGGAAATTTGTAATTGATTCTTCTTGGTTGTTTCAACAACAAGGGAGAGTCAATTACATATTTCATTTCCTGTGCAAAGGTCAAAGGGAACAAGAAAATTTGTGAACACAAGAAAATAAATTGTTTTATAAATCATTATTTTCAGAGTTTCAACTGTGTGGAGCTTCAAGCGAAGTGAGAAAAATAGGAAGTCAAGAATCCTGAATTTATGCAAAAAAAATGTGCAAAGAAACATGTTGAAAGATCATCTTGAAATTTTCAAATGCAAAAATGAAGGACTATAAAAAGTATCAAATTTATTTAACAAAAGGATAATTTGTTTATAACTTCTATTCAAAACCTTTTGAAATCAATAATCATGTTGTTCATTGCAAGAGTAAAGAGTCCTTGGTAATTGAACTTGTGAATATTGAAAATTGTTGAGGACACGGTTTTGAAATATTGGTCATAAGACATAGCTACAATGAGTGGGAAATATTTTGTTAACCGTTTCCCTCGCAGCGTGCATTCGATGACCCCTTCCTCCATTTCCATCTTGCAATGTAAAATGTGCCCATACGTTGTCGGTGTTTTGTCGTTGGATAAAAAATACAAAGTTGTGCTCTGAATCATTGGAAGTCTGCATTCTCCATGGCTACATTGAAATGGAGGCGCAAATGCATTTTTTTATTTTCAATGTTCCATATACCTCTTATAATTTTTGGGAGAGAGAACAGTTAAAGCATTAGATCAAAAATGTATTGTTGGAAATATTATTGCAGGACAAAGAAAGAAGAGAAAACAAATTCTAAAATCATTTGACCAAATGATAAAAATTTTCAATTGTCAATTGAGATGATGTGCATGTTGTTTAAAAGAAGTCAAGGCACGACGAGTTTTGCAAAAAAGAAAAATGTGGGAGACATGTGCATGCCCATGTTTAGATTTGGAGGTCTGTAGAAAGAATTCAATGCATTATACCAAAAAAGAATGATGAGAAACCAGAGTAGTTAAAACGTTTTCATGGACATGTATTGAGGGAAGGAAAAATGCAGTGTCAGTAGTTGCAATTGACCATATGCAAAAAAAACATTTTGTTTTTTCTTTTTCTTTTTCTTTTTTTCAAAGTATTGTATCTAATCATAGAAGAAAAACTATATTAGATTGGAAATTTCTATAACAATGGAAATCGCAAAGGAAATCAATTCAATATTGTAAGGGTTCCAACAATAGAATGATGTAATTTTTTTAATATGGTGAAGAGGCCAACTACTTATTCGGTTAGCATTTTTTTTAAGTCAGAAAACATAATTTAATTATGCAATTGAAATTCCAACATGTTTCTAGACCGTGTTCATTGTTCGGAAACTTTAATGGTGAGCAAAGAAAAGGAGCGAAATAATGGCTAATAGAAAACTATATACAGGTTGGCATTTCAAAAAACAACAACATAAGTCATTTTTGATAGCTAACCTGTGTTTTCACTTCGACGATTGGATGCAGATTTTTAATTTCAAATTGATCGTTTAAAGGATCACTAAATGTGCTTGTGAACTTTTCATAAGATGGATTCCTTTTGGACCTAGCCTTACAATATTCTTCATCAAATAAAGAGGTGGATTTTTTGTTGCACTCGCAAAAATAAATTTCTATAGCTCTCATTTAGTGAGGGCCTCAATTGTTCAGTTAAAAAAATGGGTCCCTTGATCGCTCATCAATATCTTCGGGAATCCAAATCTAGTAAGGATGTTCTTGAAAATGAACTGCACGGTAGTAACTGCGCCACAGTCCTTCACTGGGTTAGCTTCTACCCATCTAGTGAGATAATCAGTTGCAGTGATAATATATCTCGCGCCAGTCCTTTTTCCCGGTGGGTTAATGGGTCCTACGAAATCAATAGCCCATTTCTCAAATGCCTGAAGTGTCAGCTGTGGATTCAACGACATTTCTTCTCTTCGCGACGGCCTTCTTGTCCTCTTACAGACATCGCAGCTCTGGAAATGTTATTTTGAATCTTTGTGAATAGTAGGGCACCATAGTCCTGCTCGCAATATCTTCTGCGCAATGGCTCTTCCTGCGTAGTGACCTCCTGATACACCTGAATGTGCATCAGCCAGTATAAATGGATTTTCATGGTCTAGCACACATCTGTGCAGTACTTCATCCAGTCCCAGTTTGTATATTTGTCCCGCGATTATGGTGAAGTCCGTTGCTCTTAATACCAGTTGCTTCTTCTACTATGTAGTAAACTCTGTCGGTGCCAACCAGTAGTCAAGAAATCGACAATGTCTTTATAGTACTCATCTGCGATATATATAGCAAATAGCTGCGCATCAGGTAGACTGCCTTCTAGATTGGTGGGTTCCTCGCATGACTCAATCCTTGAGAGATGGTCAGGTCCTAATTTCAATCTGTCTCGATTAACAAAGATTTCAAAGTCATACTCCTGAAAGAGTAATAGCCATCTGCATATTCTCCCCCCTAACACTGGCTTATTGACCAAGTATTTCAGAGCTGAATGGTCAGTGTACATGGAGAAGTATGCACCCAGCAAATAGTGCCTGAATTTCTATAGTGTGTATACCATAGCTAGACCCTCTCTTTCAGTGGTCGTGTAGTTCTTTTCGGCGGATGAGAGCTTCCTATTTGAAAATGCAATGGGGTGATCAATGACCCCTTCACCTGGTTGAGCAAGTACGATGCCCAACGCTATACATGAAGCATCAACATGTACATGGAATGGCTTCTCCCAATATGGAAAAACTAGGATCGGTGCAGTTACCATTTTCTCTTTTAGTGTGTCCAATCCCTTCTCACATTCTGCGTTCCATATAAATTGCACTTCTTTCTTCAGCAGTTTCTCCATTGGCGTAGTTATTTGCGCATAACCCTTGATGAATTTTCTGTAGTACCCCATATGCCCCAGTGTCATGAGAAGCTTCTTCGCTGAGGTTGGTGCAGGTAAATTTACAATCACTGTGATCTTCGCAGGGTCAACCATCAAACCTTGTCTGCACAGAATGTGTCCTAGTAGAATACCATAGGGTACACAGAAAACACACTTCTTTAAATTCAAGGAGATTTGATGTTTCCTACACTTAGCTAACATCATTCTGAGGTTTTCACAGTGGTTTTTTAGCAAACCAAAGACAGTCTAGTGATCAAAATATGCTTCTAAAAATTTATGCATAAAATCCTTAAATGTTGCAACAACAAATCTAGAAAAGATGGCAGGTGCATTCTTCAAACCAAAGGGCATCACTGTATACTGAAATGAGCCCCATTCAGTAACAAAAGTGGTCTTATGTCTGTCTGCTGGATCAATCCTGATCTGATGATATCCAAAGAATACATCGGTAAATGAGTAGGTCTCATTTCCTCCCATGTTGTCTAAAACTTCATCTATAAAAGGAGTAGGAAATGGGTCATGCAGCGAAGCATCATTCAATTTTCTGAGATCTACACAAATCCTTATTTCACCTTTAGTATTTTTGTCCTGGATAACCATAGGGCTTATCCACTCTAATTCTTAAACTGGCTCAATGATCCCTGCATCGAGCATCTTGTCGAGTTCTGCCTTGACTCTTTCTTTATATATAACATTCAGTCTATAGGGCCTTTGCTTAGCGGGCTTCACACCTGGATTGAGAGGTATCTTCATAACCCCCAAGTTGCCCAAAATGCCTTTCATTTCAGAAAACTTTGTTGGAAACAGATCCTGATATTCATGCAGAAGGTCCGCGATCTGCGCAACCGATGCATCATCCCAGTAATCTCCAATTGATGCGAACTTCGGCTCTTCACTTGTGCCAATGTTCACTTTTCTTGTCTTCACAGGTCCACTCATGTCTGGAATTTCCAGTGGAGGTCCCTTGACATTGTGCGCAACCTATGACTCAGGTATATTTATTTTGCGCGGATCCTCCTCATCACTCTCTTCTTGTTCTTCATTCTCAGCGAGGTTATAGCACTCAAGGGCATGTTCTATTTGTCTTTCCCACTCTAGATGTAGGTTTGCAGATACTTTGATATCTTCAAACACTCTCTCTTTGAGTTCCTCCAATGCCTTGTTTATTCTTGGGCATTCTGCTTTGAATATGCTTTCCTTCATGATCTGCAAAGCTTCATTTATACTTGGACTTTCATCTTCAAAGCTAAAACTTTTGTTGAAGTTCGCAGTTAAGGTAGACCAATCTGTAGATCCTCTACGCAACTCCGTATCCAGGTACCAATTCTTTGGAGTTTGCTCCTCGAGTGTGTGCACAAATAGATGAACCCATTATGTCTATGGTTTTTCCTCCCATGCTCGTGAACAGATCTCAGTGTGATCCCTCAGATCCGTCTGTCCATTATACTTTTCAAATGTCATTGCAACTTTCTCTGTAAATCTGATCTGCATCATTTGTCTACACTGATCCCATGTTGTCAAAGTCTGCTTATGCGCGGCCCACCATCTGGAAGGTATATCGCATAGTGCCATGTCTAATGCTGGTATGCAATGTTCAGCTGGAACTGATACAATATATTCTTGAATAAATGAATAAACATTAGTCGAACCATCATAGGTGGGGATTGGACTTACCTCGGTTCCAATCCAGCACACTGACTTTGTGATTTGCACGCATCTTCTGGGAGATACTTCATGCATTATGGTTTTCCAATTCTCAAGTCCTGCGTCAGAGTCTGAGATGCAAGAACTGTCACATCGCCAACTGAGCATTCCATCCACCATAGGATTAATGTAGTCATATTGATTCGCAGTCATCTTGTAAATGCAATCAAGGTCCTGTGCTCTGGATTCTTCCTGATTCGGCTCACTGTACCTTTCTCCCTGCGAAGGGTCCAATGGTGCGATGACCCTTATATCCTGCCCTTCAAAGATCATCTTCTTTGTTTTCAAGTTTATGGTGGCGAGGTTATCCATATCCTAGTCTATACCCAATAGTGCTGGATAAGGCTGACTATCATCCATAATTTCAATAACCTCGAAGTCTGCATGACTTCGGACTCCATCGATGTCAACAATAATATTGGCTAACCTCCCAAAAGGTATGACTTTTTGTTTATTTGCTAACCTCAACTGTATGGGTGACCATGACAACTTTGGTCTCCCCATCTGCTACCATGTCTGCTTGGTCAATACATTTACCTATGACCCTAAGTCAAGGATGATTTCATCCATCTCATAATCTCCTATCTATGCACTAAGCCTCATTTCCCTTCCTGTTCTTTTATGGCTCTTGATGTGATGAACTATGCTCTCAGCAGTATCCTTCTCACTGCATGTTCATATTGGTTTAACAATTTTTCTAATTCCACTACAACATCTGCGCTCTTTAATAATTTCATATAGCTCCGTAAGAACTGCACAACAGAAGTGCTTGTCTTTGTTGTGGTGCACGTTTTTTCATACGCCGTTGGCATATCCGGTATATGCGTTATCTCACTGCGCAACGGGATTCTTGGTGACACAAGTGCTGGCTCTTTGAAGATGTCTCGTGCTTCTTCAAAGACTTCTTTGTTTTTATCCAGGTTGAAAGCAGGTGTTTTCTCATTAGCTTTTCTTATGCAAATCATTTCAACGGGGTTTTGCTTACTTTCAAAGTCTCTGGAAGTCACTGCTTATGCTTTCCTATCTCTTCCTGTGGCAACGCCACTTTGTGTCACCACATTAATACATGGATCCACATCCCTTTTCTCTGTTGCGATCAACTGAATGTTCGGGTTAGGTACATATTGCTTTCTCTTCTGCATTTCCGTCGCTAACACTGGGTAGTCCTCAATAACTTGATCAAAATATTTACAATAGTTACAAGTAGTACATGCATTGGTACAATCTCTGGACAGATGACCAGGCTGACCAAATTTATAACATATTACCTGACCTCGGCCTCTTCCTTGTGTTGGGCCAGCATTTCTTCCTCTTCTGCGGTATCCTCCAAGGTCTCTGTATGCGCCTTGGTCATACTGTGCATTCTCTTGTTTCTGCGGATTTTCTTTTTGGACTCTGTATACTCCACCACCACGCATATGCTCCATATCTTTCTTTCTTTCCATCATGAGGTGATATGCTCTACAGTTGGATTCATCATGTCCAAATGATTTACAGAAGTTGCAGTATAAATTCTTAGGGGTTCGTACATACTTATTAATTAAATAACATTCTTATGGCCGGTGTCCTATAGTTCTACAGATCTCACACCATGGCGCTAGGTTTCGATTCAGTCGATTAGGTGCTCCACTGTTAAGGTATTTTTAAAACTAAGGGGCAGTGCTATCTGGTGTGTCCTTCTCCCTTGCATCATGTACACCATACTTCTTGTCTTTGTTCTTTCCCTTTCTTCATGTCCTGCAACGGTAATGTCAAGGTAGCTAGCTGTGTCTGGATCTGGGACATTCGAGTGCTAGTCTCCCCTATTGGGGAAGCTTCTAATTTCATCACAATTTCCAGGGCTTCTGCCTGCGAAGCAACCTTCTGTTGCATCAACGGTAGTCTGATGTGGGGAAACAACGCAGCGATAAACCATTCTTGGTGCTATTGCAGTGCTATGACAAAGCTGACTTGGTCTAACAGTGTCTTAAATTTTTGGTCAAATTCCCAGACTGTTTCATTAGGTTTTTGCTTGATCTCTTTTAGTTCTGTTATACATTGGGATTCTAACTTTGGTTTCTTGAACTCGCTCAATAGTGCAGCCTTAATCTCCACTAAAGTTCTATTATGTCCCTGAGAATACTTCATGAACTAGTTCAAGGCTATATCTTTGAACGTAGTGACAAGCTGCGCTTGCTTCACAGCATCATCCTGAACTTCCTTGACACTCCACACAGATTCACATAGAAACTATTGTTGCTCAGGGTCCTCTAGACCTGTTCCTTTGAATATCGACAGTTTTATGTCGTTAATCATTCTCCTTCTTGGTTACGCAGTGCTCTGAGTGGTGTTAGGGATATTACTAAGCGGGATGTTCTGAATCAGGATATTCTGAGATGGGATAGTCTGCGATGGAATGGTCTGAGTACTCACTCCTACGATGTTACTGGTATTGACACTCTAAGGATTAGGAATATTAGCAACGAGAGGGTTCTCAATTGATGGATTTTGAGAGATAGGATGCGCGGTATTCGCAACCGGCATATTGTACGGTGTAATAGGATGATAGGTAGCTGACAGAGGTGTGGTTTGGCTATCAGGCTGGACTTGTAACTCAGTTTCTACACGGAGTTCGCTCTTTTCGGTATTAAACTTGTATCTCTTTCCACTTCTCAAACTATGTGTTTCTTCGTCAGAGTCACTATATATGCTATTGACCATGACAAACTCAGAAATTTCTATGAATTTTACTGCATTCTTAAAACGCCTTTCTTAGCTAAAAGCATTTTAATATATAAAATCAAGTTGTTCAGGTACTTACCTCTGAAACATTTGAAGAGCTCTGCTTCGGCTACGCTGTAGGACTTCAGGCTGTCCACAACGAATTCTGTCATGAATCCTTCTAGTATACTGTCAACCCAAAATTCGACTGCTCTCGAAAGTGGACTATCTATTTCTTTGAGCCTCTAAGTGAGCTCTGGAGTCCACTCGGTAGGCAATTGTGGTTGGAAACAGTTCTTCCACTCTGTGAGCCTTGATATCCACTCGTGCAGCTCGTTTCCAAATGATGCCCAGGAAATTTCGTGAATATCCTTCCACAGATATTTATTCAACCAATATACATCGGATAGACGCGGGTGTCTATTTTCTTTTCTTGTAAAGTCTCTTTGTGTCTTGTCACACCAGGTCCAAATCTCTTTCTTGTCGGGGTGCCGATTTTCAGTGCCAGTACTCATCACCAGTTCAAGAGAGTCAACGAAACCATTTGTTGGCTTATATAACTGTTCTTGAGGTTTTCTATAAAGACCCAGGTTCTGCGCGGTTCAAGGAACCAACAAAACCCCTTTTCACCGCCCCTTTCAGCAACAATCTGCGAGCAGACTGAGGTCTCACCCAAGGCAAAGTAATGGGGGGGTTGTGGAACCAGGTTTCCACAACCTGGTGATGAGTGTTTAAACAGAATGACGAACAACACATTGCAGGACTCTCGCTGTGAACTTCAGACTGCACAAAGTTCCACCTCTTTGCGGCTACTACTTATGCAATCACGTGCCCAAGGTCTGCGCAATGCAGGATGGTTCTCGACAGTAGGATAGCGCAATGGACAACTGCACTTCCTCTCGATACTTATGCAAACCTCTCTAACTATTACTTAGTATAAAAGTATGCATTCAACAAGCATATTAGGCTGTGATTCTCGCGACCTTATCCCCTATAACACATACAATATCACTGCACACTTCCGGTGTTGCGCTAAGTGTTTATCCGGCTAGTTCATGCATTCATCTAATTGCGAAGTACTGGTGCATCAGGAATTCATTCATACATGTGATTACTTAACATATTATTCCCATCATTATCCTTATGGCGGATACATATAAAAGCAAAGCACATAAACTCATAAGTAGCACTTAACCATCTATCATAAGCAAATACACAAATGCAACCACATAAGCAATCACATAACACAGAATTTAACGTGGTTCACCCTCAGGTTGGGAGCTACGTCCACAGGAACTGTTCTTATATTATCTTTGGGAAGGGTACAACAGCTCCAGTCTGCACGCTCAGCTGTAGACTCTCTTCTCTCTCAGTAGGTCTCTGCGCACACAGCTTGCAGAGCCTTTACAATAACTTTTAGCAAAATACAAACAAGTATTGCTCAAGGTTATACAATGAAGATTCAATATTATTTAACCCTTTCCCTAACAAAATGTTCCCTTTTATAGATCATGCTTGTAGGTCATGTCTTTACAATGCATAGGCTCAAAAACCCTAAGGTTCCCCCAAAAATGGTCCGGTTACACCGCTAACCAGTACTGTTAGGCTCTAATAGCGACTCTTCATCGTGGCCATCCTCTGCGCATGGTCACGTCGCTTTCATCCCCCCTGCCGAGCGCATGCCGACATGTCGCTTTCACCATACCATTCCTTCTCTAACGGTTTTATGCGGTGGGTTCACGTAGTGCTTCCTTGCTTGTGGATTGGTCGCTTTCCTTCCACATCACTCCTTACCCGCCTACTGGTAATCATGGAGTATCTTAACCAAAAATAGACCGCTAATGGTCTAACCAAAATGTGTACCGTTTTCCTTCCAAATTATGCCTTGCCGAATCTTCACGGATCAGGCTCTTCGCAACGTTATCTCTCCGCTGCGTTGTAACTCCGCAGTGTTGTAACTTCGCGACGCTGACTTCTTTCCTCTGCCAATGTTGTGTTGTGTTGTATCCTCATAGCTCCCAAAACTACCTTTTCCAAAAAGTCTTGATCCCAGCTGCGCTCAACTTTGCAACTCCAAAACTGTTCTGCACACAAAATTGCCTTACTTGGGCCAGGCCCAACATAGAGAAAGAAAACAACATCTACACTAGGGATGAGAAAAATGAAAGGAAACAAAAAAATAGGTTTTTATTTTTTATTTTTTTTCTTAGAAAGGAGAATGCTTGATGAAGAAATCCAATTGCTTGTCATTGTATTGGCATCTGACAACAATGACTGCAACGGAGCCGACACCATATGTCTCTTCAGATGATATGAGCTAATTGATTGTCATGTCCGGTGCAAGGCAACACATTTTGCATACTTGTTCAATTGTTTCAATGATATGGGTTGGAAGAATTGCTATTGAGTTGATGGCATCGCCGCGGTCATACTGACCTTTTTTTTAGCTCAAATCCAGATATTTTGATACTTTTTCCATGCAAAAGGAAGCTTCCAAATCGATTTATCATATTATCATTCATTGTAGTTGTTATTGTCATTAGACCATGTTTGTCTAAAAGATATGCATGCAGAATATTTGTCTTTACAAGTGAATTTTCACTACAATTCTGTGCAGGGCCATAAACAACCAAAATACCCCCCTCAAATACATTTGTGTGTGATACAATACATAGTTGTATGACAGGTGATGGTTCAATCATTATTTTCTTCAACCTGTAGACATAGCGAAATTGAAATGAAGTAGATAAATGGTCAGCTTTTTATTGAACATTTAAGCATGTAATCGAACTTTTACAACAAAGATAGTTCAATGGAAAGAAAAAAAACTAGATAAATTTATCGGTTTCTTAGTCAAGCAATGAAAACATGTCTATTAATGAAAAATATTAAGGAATGGTACTAATGGATGACAAACAATACCTTTTTGGGGATGTTTGTCAGTGCGTTTGTCACAGACAGTGAGGTTGTTTCCATTGAAACAGTTTATGCAGCATCTTGCGAAGAAGATAGAGTTTTTTCAATTGACGGACTGCTAGATAATGATGTCATCGCAATTGTGTTATGTTGACAATAAAATTGTTATTTGTTTCGTTGTTTTTTTTATTGCTGTATTTTTTTGTGTTAACAGAAATTGCAATGAGAATTGGAAAAGGAAGGTAGGGTTGCAGTCTATGTTACAAGCATAAAATAGAGCTCAACAACATAGAAGAACAATAGATGTACAACAAAAAGGGGATTTTGTTTCTCTTACAGCTCTTTCTCTGCTTGTTCCAAATTGGTTTCCATATGTTCAACAGGGCTATCTCTTCTATGATCTCCATGCTTCTTCATCAACAGGGCACTTTGGGTTCTGCAAAATGTATGACCAGGAACAATGTAACTTCTTTTGGCTAGGACTAAAAATGACAATTCAACAGCTGGTGGCTAACGATGATACTTTCCAAGTCAACAAGGGGGAACCGAAACTCCTTTCGGGATTGATCAAACCCTTGCCCATCACTACACAGCTTTGGCCAACTACTTCTATGGATTTCCTAGCAGCACTCTGGTGGTACAATACCACATCTCAAAGGACACCATATGAAGCAGTCTATGGACAAACACCGCCAGTTCTTCTTCCATACACCCTTAGCAGCTCCCCAGTTCAGGAAATTGACTCGGTTCTTCGAAACCGCGATCAGATTCTTCTCATTCTACAGGACAATCTTCACATGGCCAGAATTCGCCTGAAACAACAAGCCGATCAGCACCGTTCTGAGCGCATTTTCCACGCAGCTGACAGGGTTCTTCTTCATCTACAGCCTTCCAAGCAATCCTCCTTAACACTCCAAAGGCGTCAGTGGCCTGAAATGCAAACCAAGGATGCTACCGGGGAACCACTCCTTCAGATTCTGCAGCAATTTCTCCAACCAAAGCTTCGAGGACAAAGCTTTTTCTAAGGGAGAGAGGATGTTAGGAACCTATGTCAACCCTTCTCTTTACTATGTTAGTATATTGTTGTTGGACGCATATGCTTTGTAAGTCGTCCCGTAGTATTTGTTGATCCGTAGTTTATATTAACCCATAGTATTGACCCATAGTATTGGACGCATATGCTTTGTAAGTCATCCTGTAGTATTATATGTCCCATGGTTTTGACTCATAGTATTGGCCATAGACTTAGTATATAAGTGTGTGTTGAGGTCATTGAAGGCACCGTGAAGTTAATTGTATTGAGCTTGCTCAAAGGAGGTTGCCCCCTCGAAGTGGCCCGTGATCAATATAAAAGTGATTCTGTTCTGTTATTTCTGATATCTTGTGTATTTGCATTAATTAATTATTGCAGGTTCATCACACTTCCAAAGGCATTAACATGTATACATAGGGCAAGGAAATGTTGCACCGAATGTTAATTGGAGTTGCAAAAGTCGGTATCTCTAAATTGGAAACATGTTTTTTTTCAATACTTGAATATATGCTCATTCAATGCAAAATAGGGAGGCATGTCCATCCATGGCAAGGATTCTAATGACAGAAAATTTTTCTCATTTATGTGGCATAAATCCTTTTTAAAATGCAAGCATCTACAAATAGAACATGTATGAATGGGTGTATCTTGAATAGTTTTAAGGTACTAGACAATCACATGTTTAGCTTTTTCTTACTTTTTCCTTCGAGAAGCCTATAACGCTTGTAGCTGCATAGTTTTTTTTGTTGTTCACAAGTCTTTGAATGGTGCTTTGACAATGTCTTCTTGCTCGAGGTTGTTTTAATCTAGTCCTGTTGGATGGACAGATGATCTATGTATGTTTGTGCTTGGATAATTCGATTTTTCTCCAACTATTTTCTCCATTGGGAAAGTCTTTTGTCTTTTGACAATTTGTCCCCACCTTTTTTTTTGCACAGATCGATATCAATGTTCTTTCCAATGTATTTTCTTTGAGGTAATTGATATGGATTTTTGTCGTTTTTGTTTACAATACCAAAATGAAAGCTATTTGATGTGCAATTTTCCTTGGTGGGGACTTTTTTCCTTGGATTTGGCCTATACAATGGATAGAAATGTGAATGGTAGTTGTCTATGTCATGTTGCAAGAGGATAACAACTTTTCCAATTGTATTTGTTGAATGGTAGTGGTCCTAAATTTTGCAAGAACGTGTGTTCCATATGAAATTATTAATTTCCAACATTTCACAAATCCATTGGATTGAAAATATCCCACCATGTATCTGGCTGACGCAAAAATTCTATGCCAAATTTATGATAAACGCTTCCCATCTAGAAAGAAGACAGTTTTCTTACACCATGTCTTTGTGAAGAAAGGTTGACAAACAGTATGTTGCTCTAGTGTCATTAGAAACCATGCAATTGTAAAATGTTTGTGCAGTTTCCTTTCTAATACCTAGACTATCAAAGGTATTTGTTAACTTTGAGAGCGATTCAAGCAAAGAGTCACAACAATGTGCTTCAATTGGAAAAATATCAATATTCGGCCACATTAGCATTTATTTATAGAAATTTATCTCAGAATAAATGTGTAAACATGAGTTTTTGAAAATGTTTCTGAGCAATTGTTGTAAATGAGGTTGCTAATATCCACATGATTTGTAAATATAGAAATGGTTCAAAGTGACCAATAGATGGAATATGATCATGGAATAAAAGGTTGTAGCAATAGCCAGTAGAAAAAGAGTTAAAGTGGAGATATTGTTTTTCATTGATAATGACCACATAGAAATAGGGACATTCAACCAGTTTATGAACCACTTAATGCAAAAGATATCACCCCATACTCCATATACACTTTGTTCATCTGGTTGTGAAGCTATTTGAGACATTCGTTGAATATACATATTCTTATCTTCAAGACCGTGCAATTATGTCAAGTATTTAGGTGCAATTTCCAAGTTTGATGAAGATATCGCGGAAGGGTCTCCTTGTGCAAGGTGAATGCAGAAATGCTCTATAATTGATTGTCTTATTTCAATGGATTTGTATCGGAAATGAAGTAGTATGGCCAATGCATCAAACAAGCAATCTCCATTTTTGTAATGGAAAGCTTGTAGCCTAAACTAATGAATTTTGACAATGCAATGTCAATTTCATCAAGGGTTTGTTTCCTAATTGAAATAGTATTTTTTTTTTCGACCATGCAATTAACAAGTCTCTGATTCTCCATGAGAAAGAGAGAAGCAAAATGCAAACCTGCATTCAAAAAAAAATACAGCCACAAAAGAAAAAGAAAAAATGAGCGAATGTTTTTTAACAACTGTAAGTAGAAAGTATGTGCATGCGAAGTAGAAATGATACAAAGAGAGAGAGGGAAAAAATGTCAATTGTCTTTGCTAAACAAAATCCATGTTGGATTCTGGAACAACTATTTAAACACTAGGAAAATAGTGAACAATGGACCAAATCAAGATAATAGAACAGTGGATATTTATGTGAATGAATCTATGGCTAAAGAGATGGTGTAATCATTCCATGGAGATGTTTTTTTGCACGGACAAAGACACAAGAACAATGGACTGGAAAGAGCTTAAAATCCAAAACTTTTAACAAATATACACTACTGCTATGACTTCATCTCAAACATAATACTTGGTCATAGAAACAAGTTTTTCAAACTAGTAGAAGAAATGCAAGAAGTGTATATTGACAAGGTATTGGCAAGGATAAAGAGACCATCTAACTATGAGAAGACAATCTTCGATTCGAAGACTTCTAGGACCAAAGGTCGAGAATAGCCGAAACTATGAGTTTTGCTACAAGGAAAGCAAAAAAAAATATCAAATATTCACAAATGAAATGAGCTAGATCAGCTAACATTATTTCTAAATATGAATAAATTATTGAACACGTAGGCAGTGTTTTTTAAAATGTTTTTGAATTGAATGTGGTAAGCTACACGATATATGCAACTGAAGTTGCCAATATCCAGTCCTAAACTAATGATGGTTAATCTACAATACTTGTCAAAGGGAAGTGCATATGTCAATGAACTATAAATGGAAGAAAAAAATAATATCAGGTTATGCAATTTTCTAGCCTATAAATTTCCTTCACTTCCAACATAGGAAGTTTATCTTGCCACTGCTAATTGCATTGCACCA
The DNA here is from genome assembly GCA_027924585.1 of Larix kaempferi. Classification (NCBI taxonomy): domain Eukaryota; kingdom Viridiplantae; phylum Streptophyta; class Pinopsida; order Pinales; family Pinaceae; genus Larix; species Larix kaempferi. The sequence continues at coordinate 6,459,879 of BSBM01000073.1, forward strand.
TAAATGATGGAAATATTTCATTCTATTTAAATTTTGGTTTTTTTATCTACATCCAGTTTCTTGGTCCATCTACACATTGCAAACACAGGTAGCTCAGAAGAGGACAATGTGCATCTCAATTTGGAAAGCCTTAGGAAAAGAGAGCTTGGAAAAGAACATGCAAAATAATGTTGGGAAATTGCTGACACTGGTTTATTACAACAATCTACTTTGGAAAGGGTCAATCATTGAAGTTTATTTGAAATTGCTAAATATTGTTGAAAAGAGCCATGTATCGGTTCAATGACATCAAATGAAAGTTACTTTGACAGTAAAAATGAAAATGGCTATGAAGGTGTTTTGGAAAACTAATTGAAGCCATCATTCAACAAAGGAGAATATATTATCGACAATGTTGACTATAGCTTTAGTGTTTGGATTTCCTATGATGACAACGTATTGTGTACATGTAAATGAATCTGATAGGATATGCATCCATCAAAATCTAAAAAATATGGTCAAATGCTATGACATATTTAAAGGCAATTGTAGCATTATTATAGAGAAAACAGCCTTATGAAAAAATACAAAGTGGTAATGAATACAAAACAACAACTTGCCATCCTTTCTGAATGACTATGTGATGCAGAGCATCCACACTCTCCTCCACTCCCCGCATTGGCGTCGAGTTGTGACAGCCAACGCATAATCTTCAAGAGACTGACTAAACTCCCAGTTAAGAGATCCGTAATCTGAGGGATCAAATCTGGTAGGTGAGTGATCAATGCTGAGGGAGTTTTAGGAGTGACATGTGGTGAATAAGGGCAGATATAAAACGGGGATCTCTACGGAAGAGAAGGAGGTCTTCATTTTTGGCTTTGTTTAGTTTGTTTTGGTTTTTGGGGAGTTGTTGCGTTTGTAATCCAGCGGGAGTATTGATCTTTCATTTTGTTTTGGTGGGAATAATAAGAAGGGCATGCGTGCCCGCTCAGTATTAATAAACCAGGACCTGCGCGTCCTGTAGGGATTTAGTGTCTGTGATAATGTTTATTGGGCCTTTAAGGTCAGTTGATTATTAATAAAAATGTCGCTTCGGCTTTTTGTGTTCTTGTGATCCCATCATTTGGTAAATGCATGTGTTTGTTACCTGTGGGTTTTTGACAAAGTAACAGTTACTCTGTTTTTAGTGTTAGTTTTTCAGAAATTTCAATCTGATCTAGGATCTTAACTGAGAGAATAACATGTACAGCATATCAATCATGGACACAATAATGCAAGCACACAAGAGACACAGAGTTTCACCGGGGAAAACCAAGAAGGTGAAAAACCCCGCAACTTCCTCAGAGATAGATAGAGCAATGATACAACCAAAGTACAAGAGATAGTCTTCTCCTAGCAGATGATCCTCCTCCTCACAAGTGCGCCACTTTCCGAAAGAGATAGAAGTGAGTAATGAGTGATCAAATAGAGATCTCCTGATCTCTATTTATACTTGTCCTGTCCTACCCAATAAACTAATGGGGCCGACTTGTCTAGCTGAGCCTAATAACTCATGGTTAACTTAATCTGGGCTGACCCCACACTTGGTGGTCTAATAACCCATTTACCCACATGACTCATACAGGGCCGACCCCATTAAGGTGGTCTAATAACCCATCAAGTATAAGTTACGACACTTACAATATAAATGATGACAGTTCCGTATAGAGGAATAATAACATCTCTATAGGAATACAATACACATGGGTAAAATACATTCTGAAGTTACATATACATCAGCACTCCCTCTTAACTAGGAAGGTATTTATCAACACAGATCTGTTAGCACAAGTCTTCTTCTCTGGATCATCATCAGCGAATCATCATCCTCGAATCATCGTCACAGCTGTTGCTATCGCAATCAATCTCTGAATCTACTCGTCATAGGAAGTTCTATAGAGCCAGTCCTTTTTCATACTAGATGTAGGCCCACCACCTACTGTAGCTAGGGTTTTACCCCTAGCTTGTGCAAATGAGAACCTACTAAGGAGAAGGGACTCCTTAGTAGCAGTTCAGTAAATTGTAAATTAAAATGCTAAAACAGAAATGTAAATTACTCTAAACATGTGCATGAAACATAAAAAGACAAGAGATAATATAAATGGTTTTTTGTATTAAAGCTTTACCTCCAATGTGAAGGTTGGTGAAGTTCTTGCAATTGTCCAAGAGGGTTGCTCCAAACTCCAGCTTTGCTCCTTCTCTTTCTCCAAATGATGGGAATGGGCCAAAAGGGGCTCTCAAGGTGAAAGTAGCTCAAGGGTGAGCTAGGGTTTCAAGAGCTATTTTGACAGAGTAAGGGTGCTTATGATTGTGGATATGAAATGAGGGGTCTCCATCACCTATTTATAGTTTTTTGGTGGTGGAGTGTTGGTCCATGGTTTTGGGAACCATATGGTTTAGGTCAGCTGTATAGGGTTTTTTCCTCATTTTTCCTCATTATTTTATATTTTTTATTCCCTTTTTAGAGGGTTTTGCTATTTTAGAGGAATTTTGGATATTTTTGGAGGGAAAGGGGGTTTTTTAGCCTTTTTGAGGCTTTTTTGATGGTTTTGTGGCCTTTTGGAGGCATTTTAGGCCTTTTGGAGGCTTTTTAATGGGATTTTTAGGGTTTTTAAGGGAAATATGGTAGGAAAATGGACAAATGAGCCATGTAATGGGGTAGATGAGGTAGTGAACACTTTTTGGGTGTTAACAGATTGCCCCCTGATGTGTGAGGGCAGGAGCTCATCGTATGGCCGATGGACATCATAAGTCATGTAAGGTTTTCCTGGGGTGTGGAGAAGAGAAGAAACAAACTGAAGCCCAGAACAACGATCCCGAACAAACTGCAAGAACTAAAAGTACATAACCTCAATAATGGATGAGGAATCATCTGATCATATGGATGAGGCGGGCATACCCATGCTCGTATCAGGATATAACATAATAATCACAAGGTGGTCCAAAAAATGGGGACCTGAAATATACATGACCTCAAATAATGAATGAGGAATAATCTCAATATATATGGACGAGGCGAGCATACCCATGCTCGTATCAAGATACATAAAAAATAACTGGGAGGCCCAAAAAGAGGGACCTGTAAGATACATAGAGAACCACTGTGTACATCATAAGAGTCCAGAGGGGACACAAATATGGGAGATACTGCTGGGCGGACCATGTCTGGGCTGAAAAAATGGGTGCACTGGAAGAACATTAGTGCTACTGAGTGTGGTACCAGAGGAACTGATGGGCTGCTGGATCAGAGTGACAATGGGTCATACTCTCAATGGTACACTGAACTGGGATTGAACTGGGTACTCAAGGAAGCATATAACTGGATGGCTTCCGAATACAATTGCCAACGCAGCTCGGACATCCACGGGAACATATAACTGGGTGTTCCGAAGTGACTCACCAATGTGCTAGAGTCGGGGGAAATCCGGGGTCTTCGACTAAAAACTGAAGGGATATAACCCTACGCGATTCTTGATGATGCAATCAAGGTGCTGAAGTCGAGCATGTGAGAAACAACCACTCGGAGGGGCAATGATGACTCCTCTCAGAATGGTCCATAGGCACTTACCACAGATGGTGATGAGTCCAAGGCGTAGGTACCTCTGGGCCTATCCTCTGGAATAGAGGGGCTGTCGTCGACAGAGGGAGACCTACAACTATCAAGGCAATGATGTTTCCTTGATAGAAGCGCGAGGTGGAGAACCAAAGTGTGAGAGTACTGATGGAAGGACTGACAAACTGTGGGGGGACAACTGGGAAAGTAGAGTGGGTGAACTCAAACTTCCTTTGTTAAGAGTATGATGACGGGGATGATCGGGCACCATATGAAACTGACTGAGGGGAAAGGGATCATAGCTGTAATGGATCAAGGATGGTGACTGGGCTGAGGGAGACTCAAGCTGGTATAAAATGGCAGGAGACTGCAGAATACTCTGAACAAAGGCGACCTGATTGGGGGTGCTGCCGAGATGATCGATCATAGTGCCAGGGGGCATGGGGGGGGACTTCTTCATGGGTTAGGGAACTAGAAGAAGTGTGTATAAAATGGTATTGTCGTGTGGATTTATACGAGCCTAGGACAGTTCATGCTCGTGGTCGCTTTCAATTTTAAGGAGTCTGAAAGTGATAAGAAGACTCTGAAGTAATGGAATGGTACTGTCGTGTGGATTTATACGAGCCCAGGACAGTTCATGCTTGTGGTCGCTTTCAATTTTAAGGAGTCTGAAAGCGATAAGAAGACTCTGAAGTAATGGAATGGTACTGTCGTGTGGATTTATACGAACCTAGGACAGTTCATGCTCATGGTTGCTTTCAATTTTAGAGAGTCTGAAAGCAAATAAGAAGACTCCAGGGGGTTGCTTTTTCGTGTGTTAGTCTCCAAGGCCCCAAGAAGCATAAAGGATGCAATGAAGAACTCTTCTAGCCGGTGTGACTAGAGTATTCCTTTTTCGTAATTAGTCTACCAGGTCCGGAAAAGGGTTAAACTTATACCAGATAGAAGCCCTTTCAGGTACTTTAACGAGCATGAAAGGAAGCAAGATTGCTCGGCAATCTTTTCATTGTTTTGGGAGTCAGAAAAGAGCTTAACAAAAACTCCCTAAGTGCCTTTTTCATAAAGGACTTGTCCAGCCCGAAAAAGGGATAAAATTATACCAAACAAAAGTTATGACCAGGCAAGGAGGAAGTGTTCAATCAAGGAACATTGAGGATGACCAAGAACGAGGGTAGGGGGGAACACTGGTGGGCCTCCTTGCGGGGTGAATGAATGGTGGCAAAATAATGAAATATTTGCAGTATGACAGGAGTGGAGGGCTCATGTAAAAATGTGGAACAATCCGATGGCGGCCAATGTGGTGCGCAAACCGAGGCAGCAAGGTGTTGGGACACAATGTTGAAACTGTACCACGTGAGAGCGAGAAATGATCTCAAGCATCATCATGAGCTCGAAAAAATGAATCCGGCGATATAAAGAGTGTCAAAAATGGATAACGGCCAATGTGGCATGCAAACCGAGGCGACGGGTGGTGTCTAAAAAATGGGCAAAAAATGACGGGGCAAAAACAATGCAACAAGGTGACCATCATGACGGTCTCGTGATGAGTTCAAGGGCACTTCCTGGGGCAGCGATATCAATTTGGATGACAGGTGAGATGTTGGCCATGTTACCCTCCTCGAAGGCGTCAGGAGCAGGAATAGGGTCCTTGAACCAGTCGACCTTGGTGGGAAGGAAATCTTTAGATTCAACTGCAAATTGGGTAGCGGTGCTAGAGGAGGATTCATCTGGGAGGAAGTAGGAACGATGGTGCATGTCATCCCAAGGATAATCCGAGGCAGTGAGGGCCTCGATAATCTCCTTATCATTATGGAAAGTTTGGGTCGTCAAATCGGTTGACGAGGGAGTAGTGGTTGAAGAGATCATATAAATGGTATTAACCTCTCCTGAAGGGGAGGAGACCGGGGGGTGGATCTCCTCAATGGTGGGTGGTGCCATCTCAAGATCTAGATTGTTCATCTCATAGAGAGCTGCTCTGTAATCGGGGAGATCGGGACAGTGATGGGAGTAATGCCTGTAAACACCGCATATCGCACAGGGGTGGTTGGTACGCAGGGTTTTATCGCGAGGATTGGGGGTGGGGTCGAGTTTGACGACAGGGATGTTGGGGTCGTCGTCGAGCATTTGCATGTGTTCCTGTAATGCCGGTAACTGAGGACATTGATGAGTCGGGTGACCTAACTCATCACATAACGAGCATTTGGGGGGAGCACGAACCGCAGGAGGAGGTTTAACTACCTTGGGAGGTGGTGCAGGAGTGGATGATTGGGGGCCTTTGCCCCCAGTGGGCTTGGTAAGAGGAGGGGGGTTCATGGAGGACAAAGGGGTAGCGACACCGGGAGGTGGTTGACTAGTAGTGACTATGGGTTGCACCGGTTGCAGGACGACATCTAGTGTCGGTGGGGGAACGGGAGGCGAAAGGTACCAAACGGGTAATCCTAAAGTTAACCCAGGGAGGCTGAGGGTAGCCATAACCGGGGCGCTAACTACTCCCGAGGGAGGGATGAGGAAAGGAATGGTATGGATGGGTGTAACACCAATGTGACTAGGTACCAAAGGGGGTTTAGGCAACAAGGGCGGTTGATTATTAGGAGTTTGTGTGTTATGGGACAGGTTACATAGGTCAGACACGTCAGTGGCGGGTGACGGGGGGGGAATAGACTGGAAGGTGGAGGTCATTGGCGCGTCTGAGTAAACTTCGGGCCCCATACAGGAAACAAACGAGGTGGTTGTACTAGAAACAGGTTGTTCAACCATGGGGAGAACATTTTCGGGTGTTGCGGGGGCACTGGGATCATAGTAGGTGAGTTGGTCGACCTTGACCACGTGTCCCTCATGGGGGAACATCATGGTGCGAAAAGCAGAAGAGGCAACCGCCCGCATGGCATACATGTAGCTGCAGCCAAGTAAGAGGTTATAATCTAGTTGGGCATTGATTAACTCGATGTCAATGAGTACGGTTTTACCACCTAACTGGACGAGGACATTGGCTAGGAGGCCTTGGGGCTGGGCCGAACGACCGTCGTAGGCGCGTAATGCAGTGGTGGACTACTGAAGAATAGGGGATCCCAACTTCTTCCATACGAATGTGGACATAACGCATGTGGAGGCACCTTCATCGATGATGCACTGATGGATGACAAGATTCCGAATGGAAACAGAAACTTGGAATGCTAAAGTGGAAGGCAGGCGTGGTTCGAAATGGTCCAAATCAAATGCCATCAAATTCGAATCATTTGGGTCAATAGCCCCAATGGCTGAGAGTAAAGTCTTGCACTGGGAAGGGCAGTTTTTCAAGACTTCTAATGCAGACATGGCTACGGGGGATTGGGCTAAGTCATCTACAATGTTGTAGTTTGATGCAGCGCGCGCATTGGGGTTATTGTTGATACGATGAAGTGGGAAACGAGGTGCTTTGGAAGCGCCATCTATTGGGGGCGGAGGGATACGTAACGCCTGATCAGTGGGATGAGCGTTAGTGGTTTTATCGACGGGAGGGGATTCAGAGGTGGAGCCATATTGGTTTCGACGGGTCTGGAGGTTGACATCAGTGGATGACATCATCAACAAGTGGTGGGTCCCTGAATCGAACATGGGTTGATCAGGAGCAGCGTAAGTGATTTGTTGTTGGGGTGGTGTGTTGGCTTGAGGGGGAGCCAACAGCTGAGTGTTCACTACGCCTTGGTTTGGTAAGGGGTTTTGCAGCACCAAAGGTGGCTGCTGAGGTTGTGGGGGATTGGGTGGTGCTTGAGGAGCCGCATGCCCTTGGCGATGGGCATCATCAACCCAGAGTTGCCGAGCTCACTCCAGGTGTGGGAAAGCATGTGTGTAGTGGCCATAGACCCCACAAATAGAACAAGGATGGTTTGTTCGCAAATTGGGGTTTTTAGCCTGCTTGGGTGGGCGATCAGGGTTTTGGTTAGCAGAGGTTGCGTTATTGTTATCTGGGGGATTAGGAGGTTGACCTCCTTGGTCAGGAGGAGGGTTGTTCCCATGGTTATGGCCCTTGCCGCGATTTTTCTGGCCTTGGTTGCGTTGGTTGTTTTCATTTTGCTGCGGGTTTTGTTGGGCGTAAACTTGCCCTTGGGCAGCAGGTGGGTTCTGGGGTTGTGCAGGTGCTGGAGCAGGCTGCGGTGGATGATATGTAGGTGGAGGCTGCGCAGGTGCAACAACTTGAGGGGGTTGCTGATATGGCTGCGGAGTGGGTTGTGTGTTTGCCGCAGGGGCTGCCTGTGGCGGGTAATAAGCGGGTTGGGCTTGGGAAGGCGCAGGAGTTGGTGCAGCCTGCTGGTGGTAATAGGGCTGAGGTGCGACCGGGGGGGTGTAAGCGGGGGGCGCATGATCGAAGCACTGAGGTGGACAGGTGGGTCCATGGGAATGGTGGTGATGTGTCATAGGAGCATACAAGTTGGTTGCTCCAGACTGTGAGGTAGCCCACAAAAGGTCGGGGCCAGGGTTAGGACATGCTATGGAAAAGGGTTGGGGATGCGAAGAAACACGGTCGATGATTCCGTCTGCAGCATGGGATATTCCCGGCGCATCGTGCTGGGAGGAATCACCGCGAGGGGCGTCAGGTATATGGTATAGAGATAACCCGACTGAGCGTAAATGAGGTCGAATTGCTGGGCCTTAAGGATGGCCTCTTCTTTAGACTGGGGTCTTTCGGATGCCACATCCTTAGCAATGACAGGAAGAAGGGATTTGAGGAACCAATCTAAAAACATACGGTCGTCTAATTTGATCTTGCATAAGCTTCGGTGTCGACGCCACTCATGAATGTGGTTCGTGATGTGGGTAGCCGTGTTTTGTCTTCAAGACAGGAGAATCTCAACGCCTGCGTCGTAGCGGACATGTAACTGGAAGAACTGCAGGAAGGTCGAGGCAAGGGAAGCAAAGGTGGCATGGGTCCCATGGGGTTGCTCGATATACCACTTAGCTACAGAGCCAGTGAAGGTGCGCTGTAACAGACGGAGGCAAACAGAGTCGTCCACTATGGAGTTGGAGGAACACCATAGATGGAAGGACATAATATGGTTTTGAGGGTCCTCACCTGCCTTGCCCTCGAACTTAGGGATGTCATAGGGGAGCTTGGTGGGCATGTGAGGCGACGCAAGGTCGTTTCGGATAGGATCGTTGGTCAATCTGGCTAGGTCAGGCAAGTTGAGGCTAGCCATGAATGGCAAACTGGAAGAGGGATGTGACACAGTAGTGGGTTGGACCAAGTTGGGGCCAATGCCCCCAAGTGGAGGGGCAGGGTTTGGGATGTTGCCCCCAAGTGGGGGAACTAAGGTGGTATAGGATGGGCTTGCACCACTATGGGTAGTGTGAGTCACTGGTGGAGTGGGAATAGGTATCCTAGCTGCGGGAATAGGTGCAGTGAGGGGAACGGTAGATGGGGGCCCCATTGAGGGCATACCCAAAGCAGGTGTGGTAACTGGTGTAGTGGTGGATGTGCCACCAATGGTCCCTACCAAGAAAGGAGTGGAAGTCACGCCAGCCGTGGGGCTAGTAGGGGCAGTGTAAATGGGGTTCTCAGACTCTGCCTCAGAATCGGAGGTAAAGTAAGGGGCGTCAATATCTGGTGACGGAGTCCTATGCCACTTACGAGTGGAGTCAAGGGACAAGGCTCGAGATCTACGATAAGTGGTATCAAGTGAGGAAGATCTGTGTCTCTGACGGGTGGTGTCAAGTGAACCGTGCTGTGGGGGCTCGCCCCTGAGGCGCCGAGAATGTCTCGGGGACTCAATGGTGATAGATGGTGTCAAAACTCTGTGGGTTGAGGTGAGTAAAAACAGCTCAAAAACCCTAATGCAACCGAGTGTGCAAAAGGAGAGCTCAAAAAAATAAGGCACTCAGGCCAACAACCAACTCAAAACACCCACTGTAACAGTTGTGCTACAATAGGTGGAGTGTCAACAGAAATGGTCAAAATACCAACAAGCAGCAGGTTTCCTAAAAATAAAAAATGGTGGACTCACTAGACCAAAAGGAGGTAAGGGAGCATGCAAACACCTAACTAAAAAGTATTCTGACTCAACTAGACATATCCTCTGCAAAGTGATGAAATCCAAGTCAGACAATATGAATAGGAAAGCCAAGTGGCTAAGATATCCCCCTACCGGGAGGGACACCGGGTAGTCAATCCTAGAAGAATGGAAACTAAGATACCCCGTTCATGACACGTCCAGAAAGGTGAATCTGCCGTTTGGTCCTTTTACCGCAATACCCCTATACAGGGATATCCCGAGAACTGCGAAAGGTAGCCCTTCGGTTACTGAATGGAGTGCGGTATTCCACTCAGGCCTCCGGAACCAGTCTGGCGACTTCAACCCTCCTAGGGGAGAGGCCCTCTGATAAATTGGTCGTGACCGTGCCAAAAAATACTAGGGGATTTTGGTTCCCTAATTGGACAACAGCTATGTCTCAAGTGTAAGTAACTGAGGGGTGTTATTGGAAGCCTATCCCCCCGATCCTACCTAACTACAAAAATTCTTTTGTGTTCCCCAAGTGGGGTTAGAATATTGGTGGAGTTAAGTAGTTTTTAAGGCTCACTTGAATTATGTGACAGAGTGTGTGCGCGTGAGGTGATGAACCCAAAATAAAAGAGCCACAAGGGGGACAAATTTCTAACTTAACAATAATAATGAATTTGAAACTTTAACATGCAAAATTTTCTGAATTAAAATGCTGAAATTTTAAAAAGATTCTGTAAATGGTACAAAAATTATGTTGCAGAAAAGGCTGTAGAGAAGTAGGGCTGCAGGTAGGACAGATGGCTGTGCAGATGCAGAAAATATTGCAGCAAAGGGGCTGGGTTCAAAACAGGGAAAAATTGCAGAAATCAGACCGTGGGTTTGTGGCGAAACTGAGCAGTCGGACCGCGGGTTTGAGAGAAACAAACGCGGGCAGGTCGCGGCTTTTTGGCCGACAGAAGCAGTCGGGCCGCAGGAAACAAGAAAAAAGAGGTAGTCGGGACGCGGGAAAATGGCTGACAGGCGCAGTCGGGATGCAGCAAAAGGGCTGAAAGACGCAGTCGGGACGTGGGAAAATGGCCGACAGACGCAGTCAGGACGCAACAAAGGGGCTGAAAAACGCAGTCAGGACGCGGGAAAATGGTCGACAGGCGCAGTCAGATCGCAGCAAACAGGCGAATTAGCCGCGGTCAGATCGCAGGTAACAGACTTGGATCCGTCGGCAGGGCGCCGGAAGCAGTTTGAGAGCCGTGGTCGGGTCGCGGGTAGGGGCCTGAAAGACGCGGTCGGGACGTGACTGCAGAGGTTAAAGATGCGGTTTACGGCAGCCGAAAGGGACAGCTGAAAGGAAAAGATAGGAAATTATTGCAGAAAACTAAAAAAAAAATTAAACTAAAAAAAAATTTAAACTAAAACCAGAAATTCAAACCAAGGGGAGTCGCCAAAACTGTAGCTAGGGTTTTACCCCTAGCTTGTGCAAATGAGAACCTACTAAGGAGAAGGGACTCCTTAGTAGAAGTTCAATAAATTGTAAATTAAAATGCTAAAACAGAAATGTAAATTACTCTAAACATGTGCATGACACATAAAAAGACAAGAGATAATATAAATGGTTTTTTGTATTAAAGCTTTACCTCCGATGTGAAGGTTGGTGAATTTCTTGCAATTGTCCAAGAGGGTTGCTCCAAACTCCAACTTTGCTCCTTCTCTTCCTCCAAATGATGGGAATGGGCCAAAAGGGGCTCTCAAGGTGAAAGTAGCTCAAGGGTGAGCTAGGGTTTCAAGAGCTATTTTGGCAGAGTAAGGGTGCTTATGATTGTGGATATGAAATGAGGGGTCTCCATCACCTATTTATAGTTTTTTGGTGATGGAGTGCTGGCCCATGGTTTTGGGAACCATATGGTTTAGGTCAGCTGTATAGGGTTTTTTCCTCCTTTTTCCTCATTATTTTATATTTTTTATTCCCTTTTTAGAGGGTTTTGCTATTTTAGAGGAATTTTGGATATTTTTGAAGGGAAAAGGGGTTTTTTAGCCTTTTTGAGGCTTTTTTGATGGTTTTGTGGCCTTTTGGAGGCATTTTAGGCCTTTTGGAGGCTTTTTAATGGGATTTTTAGGGTTTTTAAGGGAAATATGGTAGGAAAATGGACAAATGAGCCATGTAATGGGGTAGATGAGGTAGTGAACACTTTTTGGGTGTTAACACCTACAGGTCTTCATCATCACTGGCCATACTGTGGAATCCTCAGGACTTATTATGTGCGTCAACAAAACCTACCAAGAGCATCCTAGGACTGATTACGAGCACACTGCTCAACCTATCGGATCTCCCAGGGAGCTATTACATGTGACCAAGCAAAACCTAGCAAGAGAATCTCAGGACTGATTATGTGCCCAGCACAACCTGCAAGATCTCCCAGGGAGACATTATATGCTACCAATCAAAACCTAGCAAGAGCGTCTCGGGACTGATTACGTGCCCAGCACAACCTACAAGATCTCCCAGGGAGAAATTATATGCCATGGAAAAAACCTAGCAAGAGCATTTGCCAAATCTCCTGGGGAGCTATTATATGCCAATGGCAAAACCTAGCAAGAGCATCTGCAAATCTCCCAGGGCGCTATTATATGTCCCTCCAAGCAAAACCTCGAAAGAGCATTTTCCAGATCTCCCAAGGAGCTATTATATGCCAGCGGCAAAAACTAGCAAGAGCATGTGCAAATCTCCCAGGGCGCTATTATATGCTTATCTGCACAACCTGTCCACGGCCATAGAGTATCAACCTAATACTCATCATACATCATCCTGATCATCATCTCTGCATCGTCCTGATGCAAGTCATCCAAGGCATTGTCCTGATACTCATCACACATGATCATCCTAATCATACGATGTATCCACCTGATACATATCATGCATCCACCTGATGCATATCACATACATGATCCACCTAATCATACAATGTATCCACCTGATACATATCATGCATGCACCTGATGCATATCACATACATGATCCACCTGATCATACAATGTATCCACCTGTTACATATCATGCATCTACCTGATGCATATCATATACATGATCCAACTAATCATATCCAACATCCAACATGATGCATAAACATATACACGATCCAACTGATCATATCCAAAGCATTAATTGGAGCATCGTCCTAATGCTCATCACACAGCGCTTACATCCACAGCCATGGGAGGATCCTCCTACAACCATGCTTGGAATGGCTTCTGCAAATGTGTCCATCACTCTTCCTTAAAGTGTCATCAATCTGAAGAACACCAAGCCTCTCTCTGAAGTACTCGAACTTCACTCTGGCTAGTGGTTTCGTCAACACATCTGCAACCTACTCATCTGTCACAACATACAGGAGCTTCACTGCTCCTCTCTACACCATATCCCCGATATAGTGATATTTGATCTCAATGTGCTTCGACCTGTCGTGGAACACCGGGTTCTCAGACAGCTTCACACAACTCTAGTTGTCACAAAAGATACCAGTAGCCTCCACAGGAGATCAAATAGCTCAGACAGTAGCTTCCAGAGCAATACTGCCTCACAACTAGCCAAACAAGCTGCAACATACTCTGCTTCGGCTGTACTCAGTGCTACGCAGGACTGCTTCCTTCTAAACCAAGAGATCACACCTGATCCCATACTTAAGCAACACCCAGAAGTAATCTTCCTATCTATAGCACTACCTGCCCAGTCCGAATCAACATAACCCTGCAGGTTAAACTTTTGATTCGCATCATACTTGAGCCCATAATAAATTGTACCCTTCAGGTACCTCAAAATATGCTTTACAGCAACCAGGTGAACACCTCTGGGATTCGTCAGGAACTGGCTCAATGTGCTCACCGCAAAGCAAATATCTAGTCTACTATTCGTCAGGTACATCAAGGACCCAATCATCTGACGATACACAGTGACATCAACTGAATCAGATGAAGCATCACACAAAAGCTTCAAGTTGGATGCCATAGGTGTGGCCATGGCCTTGCAGTCCATCATCCCGAACCTCTTCAGGATCTCTACTGCATACTTCCCTTGCCCAAGGAAGATTCCATCTGCACTCTGCCACACCTCCATTCCTAGAAAGTAGTGCATCATACCCAATTCCTTCATCTCGAACTCGACAGCAAGCTTCCTCTTGGTATCGGTAATCAATCCATCCTCACCTGTAACAAACAGGTCATCCACATACAAAAGTAGTATCACTAGATTGCCTTCCTCAACCTTGTAGTAAAGGTTGGAATCCGCTTTACTCTTGGTAAAGCCCAAACTGGATAGAAAGCCAACTATCCTGCCATACTAGGTCCTGGTTGCTTGTTTCAAACCATATAGGGCTTTCTTCATTCTGCACACATATGACTCCCTGTCATGTATCTCAAAACCAAGTGGCTGCTCCACATACACTTCCTCCTTGACTGCACCATTCAAGAAAGCTGTCTTGACATCCATCTGGTGTATCTTCCATTTCATCACTGTAGCCAGAGCAAGTACTGATCTAATGGAAGTGTATCTGGCTATAGGTGTAGAAGTCTCTTCATACTCAATCCCTCTTTATGGGAGAAGCCACGAGCTACAAAAATTGCTTTGTATTTCTCCATGCTACCATCTGCAGCATGCTTGATCTTATAGATCCATTTGGAAATCACAATAGACTTCCCTTCAAGTCTTGGGACTGCATCCCAAACATCAGTCTTCATGATCGACTGGTGTTCCTCGATCATGGCATTCTTCCCGAATATTGGGAACTTCAATATATTCAATATCTTCAATAGATAACTTTGTTGCTGAAACAAATGTTGTAGTCCTTCTTTTGTAGGTGCTCGTATACGATATTTCCTACAAAACAAGTTAAATTGCATGATTAGAAACTTCTCATAGTTTTCAGAACAAATTCTTAAACATACAGAAATATGTCATACAGTCATGCAATTACTTTAGCCAATGCTTTAATACAACATTTATCCATATCCCGTAACTTTCTAGATGCCTTCCAATCTCTACCAGAACATTGTTTAAGAGTGTGCACAACTCCCAACATGTCAGCAAAGAGGTTTCATTCTAGATAAGTAGCAATGGAATGTTGTACAGTGCCATAGGCCACTTACTCATTACATGCATATTAGTAGTATGATGTTCATTAATGCAATTATTCTAATATGCCAAAATACACTGCCTAATTCTAGGAACATCAGTATATACATCATTGAACAATATTATTTAACCAATCAAATATGCAAGAAATGATAATTCAAATACTTATCTTTGTTTGTTTGTTGGGTTGACTCCCTCTCAGTCTTTGCTTCATTTCTGCAACTCCATTATGATGTGGATTGTGAGAAGTGGTCGACTCCCTCTAAATATCTGCATCTTTGCAGAAACTACTGGAGTGTGCTCCCTCTTAATCTTTGCTTCCTGGATTACCTGTCCTTAAACTTATATCCATCCTCGATCACTATGCATGTTTACAAGTATCATTATTGTGATATCCTCGAGATCTCATACATAATCATACATTTATTAGTATAATCTCAATACTATCAGAAACACAATAATCTTAAACATGTATAGTAATGATCATTTTAAACACAGATAATAAACATTAATATTCAAGTTTTATATAGGACTCTTCTAGTGAGTCATATCATCAATTAAAGTAAGAAACATAATATGCCTAAACCCATGATTACTCAAACCTATAACTTCATGAATAATCATAATCAATCATGCCAAGTATACTTATATAAGATATCCTAACACAAGGTAGGATTTTAACTTGATATAGGAAAAACATACCTGGATTAGCATGTTAGCTAGCTATGTCTAACATACTCACATGATGTCTTCTTGTTCTTCAATGACTTGTGCTAGTAACCTGCATATCTCATAAGTTAACCATTATAGAACCAAGTTATACATACCTCGTAAGTAGATCTTCCATGTGATCCATGATAATCAATGAATCTTTGTCTTCATGTCTCCATGGTCATATGTTCTTGAACTAGAACATGATTTGTCTTTCTTTGATGTACCTTTCATGTTAGCGGACAACATCAACATCATACAACACCACAAGGCATTAGTACAATCATAAGTGTCAAAACCCTAATCAATGAATATCTGCACTCATAATTTTATTAAGGTGATACGACAAGTCTAAAGTTAATCAAGATTGTACTAACCTTAGTGAAAACAAACATACCATAAACTTAATCATGAACAAATCTCGAAACATACCTGGATAAGTTATAACTGTCAAGATTGCTTGTAATCTCCTTATGTAAGGTCTTAGCCTCATCTCCCTCTGAAACAGGAACTTCTTCACTTATGCAGGTGACCAAACGATTCTCTTCTAGGATTAACCCAATCCACTTGATTTGCAGAAACTGGATCTAGAGCTGGATTAGGGTTTGTTAGAGAAACCCTAAAAATTCAAACTTTGAATTTCAAACTTCTGAAAGGATAGAAGGATGTGCCTTGATGAACTGATCAAGCTGGTATACTCAGAATTTGAAAACTGCAAAGTTTCACCCTTCAAAATTGCCTTTGACACTTCTGGATCTTCTGGACAGGATCCCGAACTAGGGTTTGATAAATCCCACCCTTCTTCCCAACCAAAAGGTTCGATCCAAAGCTCTAAACTTCTATTTTTCTGAGGAACTTCCAGCCGTGGTCATAGACTTCAAAATTTTCAACTATTGCAGAAGCCCTAATTTTCCACTTTTCCGATCAAAGTCCCAAACTAGGGTTTGATCAAGCCCGACCTTCTGCCCAACCAAAAAATTTGATCTTGGTCTCTAAATTTTGATTTTTATGAGTAGCATTCAGCCGTGGTATCCGATTACAAAAAATTCCATCTTTCTTCGAAACCCTAATTCCCGGAGCCATGAATGAAGGTGCTCAAAATCCAATTCTGTTTTGACATAAATATGCACCTGATTGTTTCTGGTGTAACTCTGAAACTATGAATCCACAAAAACTAAAACTTCTACCTGTGGTAGCCCGACCTGTCATCTTTCCAACCCCATAGGTCTGGCCTCAATTGGATTCTCTGAGAGAGAGTTATTCCAAGTATCGCAACGTGACCTTTTTATGGGATAAAACAGGAGAGCGAACTTGTATGGAGTTCCACGTGTCACTGGTTTACTTTCGGCCTCTGAACCTTCGGCCTGTGAAAGTACAGTCTATTCCCTACCTATCACTTTTTACAAAATTTCATTTGGAGCTTCCTAGACCAAGTTATGACCTTTTTTCCTAGGTCACTTGTTTATGACTCAGATTTGGAAGAGGAAAAAACCCTAGATTGTACAGATCATAAAACCCAAAGTACAACGAATTAGAAGTTGTGCTTCGAATACAAGGTACATGGAGATCTTATCTTCGACCTGTAAGAATTTCAGATCCTGAAACCTCGCGGAAATGGATTTATAGAGAAAGTTCTACAATGACGAGTTTTTTCTATATCAAGCCCTAGCATCGCAAGTGCAACAAGTGTCATACATGCCATACCATGCCTTCTTTCAGGCTAGCTTTGATACCATGTTAGTTTTTCAGAAATTTCAATCTGATCTAGGATCTTAACTGAGAGAATAACATGTACAGCATATCTACAGCATATCAATCATGGACACAATAATGCAAGCACACAAGAGACACATAGTTTCACCGAGGAAACCCAAGAAGGTGAAAAACCCTGCAACTTCCTCAGAGATAGATAGAGCAATGATACAACCAAAGTACAAGAGATATTATTCTCCTAGAAGATGATCTTCCTCCTCACAAGTGCACCACTTTTTGAGAGAGATAGAAGTGAGTAATGAATGATCAAATAGAGATCTCCCGATCTCTATTTATACTTGTCCTGTCTTGCCCAATAAACTAATGGGGCCGACTTGTCTAGCTTATCCTAATAACCCATGGTTAACTTAATCCGGGATGACCCCACACTTGGTGGTATAATAACCCATTTATCCACATGAATCATACAGGGCCGACCCCATTAAGGTGGTCTAATAACCCATCAAGTATACGTTACGGCACTTACAATATAAATGACGACACTTCCGTATAGATGAATAATAACATCTCTATAGGAATACAAACACTTCCGTATAGAGGAATAATAACATCTCTATAGGAATACAATACACATGGGTAAAATACATTCTGAATTTACATAGACATCAACATTCAGTTGATTGACTGTTGTTTGCAGCAGAGTGCCTGCATTATTTGGTATCAGAGCAACCCACAATGGCCCAGAGGGAAATCCATTGTTGCAGGCTTACCGCTGGAGACTTAGCTTCTGAAACTGGAGAGTTGGTTTGAGAGGAGAACTAAGTGAGCTCGGAGGAGCCGAATAGTTGGTTCGAGAGGAGAACCAAATGTGCTCGGAGGAGCACTAGATTGCTCGGAGGAGCACTAGACTGCACGGAGGTGCATTAATATTACTACCAGTGGGTTTGGCTTGGAAAAGCCATACTGTGAACAACTTTAAGAGAGCAAGTTGTTGAGAACCCAAAGAGAGATTGGTAAGTAAAAGTTAAAAATGGAGAAGTAGAAGCAGGTGATCCAAGAAGAGAAAGAATGGATCAGGGCAAAGATACAAGCAATTAGGAAACTAATCAAAGAGCGTGATTAAATACTGCAAAGAAAAGCGAATATCCAAGCCATACGAAAGGTGATACGGGCCTTGGAGGAGAAAGAAAGACATCAAATTGAAAAGAGCGTTTTCAAAGGAAGTCTCAGTTGTGGAAGTGCTTTCCTACCCGGAAGAAGGTGAAGCACTTGAGGAAGAAGAATACAGTGTTGTTGAGCACATGGGAGCAAAGGAGGAGGAACAAATTCTTCCATTGTTGGAAGAACAAATGGTTGGGCAATGCATAAAAAGTGTAGTTGAAGATGAATACAGGCCATCAGATTGGGATGTTGGGAAGGAAAATGTTTCCTTTAGTGAAAATGAAGTTGTTATGGGCAGCTCCTGCATGTAGGAATTGAGATGCCAAGGAAGGACATTGAATAAGGTGTAACATATAAAATTGGTGGTGTTCCAATGGTTAATGCAGTTGAAGGCCAAAAGGCTGTGGAAGAATCACTGAATGTTCTGAATGTTACTAAGTAGAACTAATGACAATATGAAAAATGAATTTATGGAGAAAGACGGTTTATACCAGGGGTCATTGGTGTGGTTGTTGCTAATTAGACTGCTGTTGTGTAAGATTCCATGGTTGTATTTTGATCGATGGAGAAAGTTGAAGAAAATAGAACTTAAGGCTATGAACCAGGAGTTTCATATTTCTTTAAACGAAGGGAGTATGATGCAAAGCATCCATTCTCTCCTCCACTCCCCGCATTGGCGTTGACCTATGGCATCCACCGCATAACCTTCAAGAGACTGACTAAACTCCCAGTTAAGAGATCCGTAATCTGAGGGATCAGATCTGGTAGGTGAGCGATCAATGCTGAGGGAGTTATGGGACTGACATGTGGCGAACAAGGGAAGAGATAAAACGAGGATCTCTACGGAAGAGAAGGAGGTCTTCACTTTTGGCTTTGTTTAGTTTTTTTGGTTTTTGGGGAGTTGCTGTGTTCGTAATCCAACAGGAGTATCGATCTTTCATTATGTTATGTTGGGAGTAATAAGAAGGGTGTGCATGCCTGCTCGGTCTTAATAAACCAGGACTTGCGCATTCTGTAGGGAGTTAGTGTTTGTGATAATGTTTATTGGGCCTTTAAGGTCAGTTGATTATTAATAAAAATGCTGCTTTGTATGTTTGTGTTCTTGTGATCCCATCATTTGGTAAACTCATGTGTTTGTTACCTATGGGTTTTTGACAGAGTACTAGTTACTCTGTTTTCAGTTGATTGACTGTTGTTTGCAGCAGAGTGCCTGCATTACTATGAATAAAGAAAATAAAGTATACAAGAAACCATTGGTATAAACTCTGAAGACAAAGCGACTAAAACCAATTTACCAATTGTATATACCTGAATAAAAAAAAACATATTTCTACAAAAAGTAATGAGGCAATTTTCTGAATTGTCACCAGGAGGTTCAATTTTGGATTTTTGAAGGATTTTTTAAGCTTCTGAAAAAAATTATTCCTATTCAACCAGGAAGAGAATGAGGCAAAACATATAGAATCACATATGCAAGCAATTGAAATTGAAAGAAAGACAAATTGTTTCGAATCTTTAAAAGAAGAAATAGCATAAGACAAGATAAATCTTGAGACAAATGAAAAAACAGAAAAAGACAATTAGCATGAGACAAGCAAATGAATAAGAAGAGCAAATTCAAGTTCTTAGCATTTTTTCAATATCAAAAATATATTTAATGATTTTTCCAGCCAACAAAACAATTTAAAGCACACAATCCTTGACCTCCACAAAAAATAACAATACAAATTGTTTAATTGTCAACAGTAATTTGAATTTTGGATTTTTGAAGGTTTTTTTAACTATTTGAGAAAATTATTCCTATTCAGTTAGCAAGAGAATGAGGCAAACTATATAGAATTACATATGCAAGCACTTGAAATTGAAAGGAAGAAAATATGTTTCAAATCTCTAAAATAAAACAATATGAAATGTTCTCATCATTCTAAGAGAAGAGTACAAAAATATGTGAAAATTTCAATGCATGGAAAACCAACCATATTAAAAAAAATTCCAAATTTGAGAGAAAAGGTGCATCACCTACAAATTTCAAAGTAAAAGAAATAGCATAGAATGCGACAAATTTTAAGACAAATGAAAAGAGAGAAAAGGATAATTGGCATGAGACAAGCAAATCAATAAGATCAAAATAAGGTTCCTAGCATATTTCAATATCAAATATATATTTATTGATTTTGCCATCTAAAAAAACAATATAAAGCACACAATCCTTGGCCAATATTTATACCAGGTTGGCTGAGTATCTATTTTCCAGTTTCAGTAATAAGCAACAAAGTGAACTCGTTTACAACATAATGAAAACTATAAAACCATGATGAATCAACTGATATATATTGAATATCAGTTTTTCCTTTCTTTCTGGTCATGATCATTGGCAAAAAAATTGTTGAAACTATTTTTTGTACTTTTATTCTCCCCTTTCCTATGATACTATGAGTGTTAGAAACTATGGCCACAAAAAAATTGGATCTTGATACAAATACATTTTTTTCTTTTTCTTTATAACATGTACTCATTAATTTGAACTAAAACAGTGCAATTTCTAATTGTTTTTTGCAATTTCTAATCTGTGTTGGATATAATTAATTACTCCACCGCCTCAAAAGATGACTGCCGAAATTTTGAAGAGATGTCACCGCCACACCGCCAACACAGTTTTTATTTGTCAGTCTGTAACAACCTGTAACAGAGTAGTTATTTATGCACTTAAATTTTGTAATGAAGGGGCAATTAACATTTAATGATCAACTGGGTTAAAGCACTATATATACCCAGCATTGTAATCGTGATTTTGAGCAATATGGAGTGAATGAACAGAGTTGAAATCAATCTCATAATTTTACTGTGTATTTTTTTTGTTATACTCTGTTTCATGAGTTTGTAAACTCAGAATTATTATTGAAGATTAGTTTGTTGTAGCAGCTTAAGGAATTAATGTTATTTTGAGATTTAATTATATTTGCTTGTTATTAGACAAATTTGTGAACGCAGGAGTCATCATAACGTAGTTGAAACAGTCAGCTATTACTGTGACTGTGCTGAAGATTACAATGAGTTGTTACTGTCAGCTGCAACTATCCTGTTGGTGAATTCTCAAAGTTTGGATATCAGTGTGTGTTGTTGGGAGTAACTGCAACACCCCCCTGCCTTCCCACAGTGGTATCAGAGCCTGGTTAAGGTTTATTTCTTGTTTTTGTTTTGAGTAATTTGGAATTTAATTAGTGATGGCTACTAACAGCAGTTCAGTACAGCCACTGTTGATGTATATGTAACTTCGGAATGTATTTCACGTATATGTATATTGTATTCCTATAGAGATGTTATTATTCCTCTATACGGAAGTGTCGTCATTTATATTGTAAGTGTTGTAACTTATCCCTGATGGGTTATTAGACCACCTTGTTGGGGTTGGCCCTATATAAGTCATGTGGGTCAAAGGGTTATTAGACCACCCTATTGGGGGTCGGCCATGTGGGTCAATGGGTTATTAGACCACCCTAGTGGGGGTCGGCCCAATTAGCATTATGTTAAGTGGTTAAGTTGAGGCCGACATAGTTGAGTAAAGGTCAAGTCAAGTTAGTGTATAAATAGAGAGTGTGTCTCTCTAATTTTACACATTCTATTCTCTCACTCACACTTGGGAGAGTGGCGCACTTGTGGAGGAGGAGGCTCTACTGCTAGGAGAAGACTATCTCTTGTATTATGGTTGTATCATTGCTCTATCTATCTCTGAGGAAGTTATTGGGGTTTTTCACCTTTATGGTTTTCCCCAAGTAAACTCTGTGTCTCTTGTGTGCTTGCATTATTGTGTCCATGATTGATATGTTGTACATGTTGTTCTCTCAGTTAAGATCCTAGATCAGATTGAATTAAATTCTGAAAATTTAACATGGTATCAGAGCTAGCCTGAAAGAAGGCATGATATGGCATGTATGACACTTGTTGCACTTACGATGCTAGGGCTTGATATAGCAAAAACCAGTCATCGTAGTACTTTCGCTATAAATCCATTTTGGCGACGTTTTCGGATCTAAAATTTTTACAGGTCGAATATCAGATCCCCATGTACCTTTTGTCCAAAGGACAACCTATAATTCATTGTACTTTGTGATTTATGATCTATACAATATAGGGTTTCTGCCTCTTCCAGATCTGAGTCAAAATTAGGTGACCTTGGGAAAAAGGTCATAACTTGGGCTAGGAAGGTCCAAATGAAATTTCATAAAAATTGACAAGTAGGACACAGACTATACTATCTCAGGAAACGTTTTCAGAGGCCGAATTTGAACCAGTGACATGTGGCACGCCATACAAGTTCGCTCTCTTGTATTATCCCATAAACAGGTCATGTTGCGACACTTGGAACAACTCTCTCTCAGAGAATCCAATTGAGGTCAGACCTATCGGGATTGAAAGATAACATGTCGGGCTATCTCAAGAAATGTTTTCAGACCCCGTGGATCGAAAAGTTCGGAGTTACACCAGAAACAATCAGGTACATATTTCTGTCAAAACATAATTATTTTTTAGCACCTTCATTCATGGCTTCCGGAATTTAGGGCTTCGGAGAAAGTTGGAATTTTTGTAATCGGAGACCACGGCTGGATGCTACTCATCAAAATAGAAATTTAGAGACCAAGATCAGATTTTTTGGTTGGGAAGAAGGCCAGGCTTGACCAAACCCCAGTTCGGGACTTTGATCGGAAAGATGGAAAATTAGGGCTTCTGCAAAACTTGGAATTTTGGAAATCTATGACCATGGCAGGAAGCTCCTCAGAAAAATAAAAGCTTAGAGCTTTGAATCAAATATTTTGGTTGGGTGAAGCTCCGGGAAACTCAAACCCTAATTCAGGGTCCTCCCTAGTGAATCCAAAAATCTAAAAGGCAATTTCGAGGGGTGAAACTTTGCAGTTTTCAAATTCTGAATATACCAACTTGATCAGCTCATCAAGGCGCATATTTCTATCCTTTCGGAAGTTTGAAATTCAAAGTTTGAATTTTTGAGGTTTCTTTGACAAACCCTAATCTAGCTCCAGGTCGAGTTCTTGCAAATCAAGTGGATTGGGTTAATCCTAGAAGAAGATGGATTGGTCACTTGCATAAGTGAAGAAGTTCCTGTCTCAGAGGGAGATGAGGCTAAGGCCTTCCATAAGAAAATTACAAGCAATCTTGACAGGTATGTTTCATGGTTAATTTTATCATATGTTTGTCTTCATATCATTACAATACAATCTTGATTAATTACTAGACTTGTCGTATCACCTTAATAGAAGATATTCATTGATTAAGGTTTTGACACTTATGAATGTACTAATGTATTGTGATGTTGTATGAGGTTTATGTTGTTCGTTAACATAAAAGGTACACCAAGAAAGACAAATCATGTTCTACTTCAAGAACATATGATCATGGTGACATGAAGACAAAGATTCATCCATTGTCATGGATCACATAGAAGATCTACTTTCGAGGTATGTATAACTTGGTCCTACAATGGTTAACCTATGAGACATGCAGGTTACTAGTACAAGTCACTAAAGAGAACCAGAAGACATTATGCGGGTATGTTAGACATAACTAGCTAGCATGCTAATCCAGGTATGTTTTTCCTATATCAAGCTAGAATCCTACCTTGTGTTAGGATCTTATACTTTTGTGTTGTTGATAATGATTATTCATGAAGTCATAGGTTTGAATAGTCATGGCTATATGCATATTATGTTTCTTACCATAATTGATGATATGACTAACCAGAAGAATCATGAAGGTATAGGTTTGAGTAATAATGGGTTTATGCATTGATGATTTAACTAATAAGAAGAGTCCTATGATCAAATAAGAATATGCATGAGTAAAAGAAGACTTCTGTGAAACCTTGAATACTAATGTTTATTATCTGTGAATGATCATGACTATACATGTTTAAGATTATTGTGTTTTGATAGTATTAAGATTATACTAATAAATGTGTGATTATGTATGAGACCTCAAGGATAACACAATGATGATACTAATAAGCATGCATAGTGATTAAGGATGGATGTAAGTTCAAGAACAGGTAATCTAGGAAGCAAAAATCAAGAGGGAGCACACTCCAGTTGTTCCTGCAAGAAAGCAAAGGAGCACACTTCAATAGTTTCTGCAAGGATGAAGATATTCAGAGGGAGTTGACCATCTTTCTACATTCCACAACAGAAAGGTGTAGAAGAAGCTACTTCAGCAGCTCCTGCAAGGAAGCAAAGACTGAGAGGGAGTCCACCCAGCAACCAAACAAAGATAAGTATTTGAATTGTCATTTCTTACATAATGTTATTCAATGATGTATATGCTTATGTTCCTAGAATTAGGTTGTGTATGATGCATATTAGAATAGTTGCATTGATGAACAGTATACTACTAATATACATGGGTAAGTGGCCTATGGAACTATACAACATTCCATTGCTACTTATCTAGAATGAAACCTCTTTGTTGACATGTTGGGAGTAGTGCAAACTCTTAACAATGTTCTGGTAGAGACTGGAAGGCATCTAGAAAGTTGTGGAACATGGATAAATGTTGTATTGAAGCATTGGCTAAGATAATTGCATGACTGTATGACATATTTCTTTATGTGTAAGAATTTGTCTGAAAATTATGAGATGTTTCTAATCATGCAATTTAACTTGTTTTGTAGAAAAGACCGTATACCTTCACCTACAAAAGAAGGACTACAACATTTGTTCAAGCAACAAAATTATCTATTGAAGATATTGAATTTCCCAAGATACGGGAAGAATGCCATGATCCGTCAATCATGAAGAACGATGTTTGGGATGCGGTCCCAAGAGCTGAAGGGAAGTCTGTTGTGACTTCCAAATGGAACTATCAGATCAAGCATGCTGTAGATAGCAGCATAGAGAAATATAAAAGTGATGAAATAGAAGATACACCAGATGGATGTCAAGACAGCCTTCTTGAATGGTGTAGTCATATATGTGTGCAGAAATTGGTAGGATAGACAGCTTTCTATCCAATTTGGGCTTTACCAAGAGTGAAGCGGTTCCAACCTTTACTACAAGGTTGAGGAAGGGAATCCTGTGATTCTACTATTGTATGTGGATGACTTGTTTGTAACAAGAGATGACAGATTGACTGCCGACACACAGCGAAAGCTTGTTGCCGAGTTCGAGATGAAGAACCTTGGGATGATGCACTATTTGTTTTTTGGCATGGAGGTGTGGCAGAGTGCAGATGGAATCTTCCTTGGACAAGGGAAGTATGCAATAGAGATCCTGAAGAGGTTCGGGATGATGGATTGCAAGGCCATGGCCACACCTATGGCATCGAATCTGAAGCTTCTTTGTGATGCTTCATCTAAGCCGGTTGATGTCTCTATGTATCGTCAAATGATTGGGTCCTTGATGTACCTGACGAACACGAGACCAGATATTTGCTTTGCGGTGAACACATTGAGCCAGTTCCTGACGGATCCGAGGAGTGTTCACCTGGTTGTTGTAAAGCATGTTCTGAGGTACCTGAAGGGTACAGTGGATTATGGGCTTAAGTATGAAGCGAATCAAAAGTTTAACCTGCAAGGTTATGTTGATTCAGATTGGGATGGCAGTGCTGCAGATAGGAAGAGCACATCTGGGTGCTGCTTCAGTATGGGATCAGGTGTGATCTCTTGGTTTAGCAGGAAGCAGTCCTGCGTAGCACTGAGTACAGCTGAGGTAGAGTATGTTGCAGCCTATTCATCTAGTTGTGAGGCAGAATGGCTACGGAAGATACTGTCTGAGTTATTTGATCTCCCATTGGATGCTACTGGTATCTTTTGTGATAACCAGAGTTGTGTGAAGCTGTCCGAGAACCCAGTGTTTCATGACTGGTCGAAACACATAGAGATCAAATATCACTATATCAGGGATATGGTGCAGAGAGGAGCTGTGAAGCTCCTGTACATTTCGACGGATGAGCAGATTGCAGATGTGCTGACGAAACCACTAGCCAGAGTGAAGTTCGAGTACTTCAGAGAGAGGCTTGGTGTTCTTCGGATTGATGACACTTCGAGGAAGAAGTGATGGACACATTTGCAAAGGCCATTCCAAGCATGTTGAAAGGAGGATCCTTCACATGGCTGTGGATGTAAGTGCTGGATGATGAGCATCAAGACGATGCTCTAGTTACTGCTCTGTATACGCATCATGTTGGATGCTGGATATGATCAGTTGGATCATTTATATGTATGTACGCATCATGTCGGATGTTGGATATGATCGGTTGGATCATTTGTATGTATTTTGTATATGCATCATGTTGGATGCTTGGACCATGTATCTGTATATGTATCAGGTGGATACATTGTATGATCAGGTAGATCATGTATGTTGATATGTATCAGGGATGATCAGGTGGATCATGTATTTGTATTTGTATCAGGTGGATGCATTGTATGATAAGGTGGATCATGTATGATGATATGTATTAGGTAGATACTTGGTATGCATCAGGTAGATGCATTGTATGATAAGGATGATCATGGATGATGAGCTTCAGGATGTTGCTCCAGATGACATGCAGCAGGATGTTGCAGTGGTGATGATCAGGATGATCATGTGTAGATCAGGATGATGTATGGTGAGTATCAGGTTGATACTCCATGGCTGTGGATCAGGTTGTGCAGATGAGCATATAATTTGGCCCTGGGAGATTTGCACATAGCCTTTTGAGGTTTTTCCTATGGCATATAATTTGGCCCTGGGATATCTGGCAAATTCTCTTTCGAGGTTTTGCTCTGGGAGGACATATAATTTGACCTTGGGAGATCTTCAGATAGTCTTTTGAGGATTTTCCTATGGCATATAATCTGGCCCTGGGATATCTGGCAGATGCTCTTTCAAGGTTTTGTCCTATGGCATATAATATGTCCCTGGGAGATCCGATAGGTTGGGCTGTGTGCCCATAATAAGTCCTGGGACGCTCTTGCGAGGTTTTGCCATGACCACATAGAATCTGTCCCTGGGAGATCCTATAGGTAGAGTTGTGTGCTCGTAACAGCCTGGGATGCTCTTACGAGGTTTTGTGGTGACCACATATAATCTGTCCCTGGGAGATCCTATAGGTAGAGCTATGTGCTCGTAACAGCCTGGGATGCTCTTGCTAGGTTTTGTGGTGAGGTCACATATAATATGGCCCTGGGAGATCCTATAGGTAGAGCCGTGTGCTCGTAACAACCTGGGATGCTCTTTCGAGGTTTCGTGACGCACGTAATAAGTCCTGAGGATTCCACAGTATGGCCAGTGATGATGAAGACCTGCAGGTGGTGGGCCTACATCCAGTATGAAAAAGGACTGGCTCTGTAGAACTTCCTATGACGAGTAGATTTAGAGATTGATTGAGATAGTAGCAGCAGTGATGATGATGATGTCTCGATGACGATTATCCATTGACGAATATCCAGAGAAGAGGACTTGTGCTAGAAGACCTGTGTCGAGAAATACCTTCCTAGTTAAGAGGGAGTGTTGATGTATATGTAACTTCGGAATGTATTTCACATATATGTATATTGTATTCCTATAGAGATGTTATTATTCCTCTATACGAAAGTGTCGTCATTTATATTGTAAGTGTCGTAACTTATACTTGATGGGTTATTAGACCACCTTGTTGGGGTCGACCCTATATAAGTCATGTGGGTCAAAGGGTTATTAGACCATCCTATTGGGGGTCGGCCATGTGGGTCAAAGGGTTATTAGACCACCCTAGTGGGGGTCGGCCCAGTCAGCATTATGTTAAGTGGTTAAGTTGAGGCCGACATAGTTGAGTAAGGTCAAGTCAAGTTAGTGTATAAATAGAGAGTGTGTCTCTCTCATTTTACACATTCTATTCTCTCACTCACACTTGGGAGAGTGGCGCACTTGTGGAGGAAGAGGCTCTGCTGCTAGGAGAAGACTATCTCTTGTATTCTGGTTGTATCATAGCTCTATCTATCTCTGAGGAAGTTATTGGGGTTTTTCACCTTTATGGTTTTCCCCAAGTAAACTCTGTGTCTCTTGTGTGCTTGCATTATTGTGTCCATGATTGATATGTTGTAGATTTGTTGTACATGTTGTTCTCTCAATTAAGATCCGAGATCAGATTGAAGTAAATTCTGAAAATTTAACAGCCACAAGTTCCTGTGTTGACTGAAAGGAATTATGACACTCGGTTTATTAAGATTAGAACTATCCTGCGTGCTCAGGATATTTGGGAGTTTGTTACGATTGGCTATCCAGAGCCACCTGATAAAGCTGTTGAATTGGCTCTGTCAAATGCCGAGCATGTTCTGTTGAAGGAGAATATGAAGAAGGACAACAAAGCACTTGGCCTTATTCAGCAAGGTCTAAGTGAATCCATATTTCTGATGATATCAAGTGCTGAGTCTTCAAAGAAAGCTTGGGACACTCTTGAAACCTGCTATCAAGGTGTGACCAAGGTGAAGAATGTTAAGTTGCAGAATTTAAGAAGGGATTTTGAGAATCTGAAGATGAAGGACAGTGAGACTGTTGATAATTTTATAACTCAAGTTATGAGTACTGTAAACCAGCTGAGACAGTATGGTGAAGACCTCTCAGATCAGCGTGTGATAGAGAAATTGCTGAGATGTTTGCCAAAGAAGTTTGAAGTAGTGGTTATTCCAATTGAAGAGTTTAAAGATCTCAGTCAAATGCACATTGATGAGCTGACTGGTTCTTTGATTGCTCATGAATCAAGAATGAACCGGTATGATGACACTCCATTAGAAAATGCTTTTAAATCTCACTTACATGTTACTAGAGGCAGAGGCGTAGGAAGGTCTAGTAGCAAAGGAAGAGGAGGTCGAACTGCTGATCATAGTGACAACAGAAATTATTCAAAATATGAAGAGAAGTTACAGCATAATACTCCTAGCGTAAAGGGGAGTAGCAGCAGAACGTGGCATCCAAGAAATCAAAGGTATGATAGATCTAAAGTTCAACGTTTCTATTGCAAGAAATTTGGGCATTATGCTAACAAGTGTTGGAAGAAGCAAGCAGATACTAGTAAGCTGTCTACACACGTTACAGAGGAGGCTGAAAATGAAGAGAAGCCTATGTTTTTGACTTGTAATGTCACCTAGGAAAGTTCAAAGGATATATGGTTCTTGGACAGCGCATGCAACAATCATATGACTGGAAATAAGGAGTTATTTTCAAGTATAGATACAAGCATTCAGTCTGAAGTGAAGTTGGGTAATGATTGTAAGGTAAAAGTTAATGGTAAATGTGTGATTGTTGTATATGCCAAGAATGGTAAAAGAAAAACAATTCATGATGTTTATTATGTTCTTGGTTTAACGTGTAATTTATTGAGTGTGGGACAGTTGTTGGAGAAGAAGTACATAGTGTTCTTTAAGAACAAGGTATGTACTATTTATGACAAATATCCAAGTAAGCAGTTGATAGCCAGAGTAGAGATGACAAATAATCGAATGTTTACGCTGATTATGAGGAATGATTTGACTAACTCTTTGAATGCTTATAAAACTAAGAGTTTAGATCAATAATGGTTATGGCATTTGAGGTATGGCCATTTACATTTTGGTGGCTTAGATCTGTCACAGAAAAGGCAGATGGTAAAAGGGTTGCCCAGTATCCAGCAACCAGCAAGCTCATGTGAGAGCTGCATATTGGGAAAGCATCATAGAGAGAAATTCGTATCTGAAGTTTCATACAGAGGAAAAGCACCATTGGAGCTGGTAAACAAAGATTTGTGTGGACCGATGCAAACACCTTCTTTGACTGGTAATGTTTATTTTATGACTTTTATTGATGATTTTAGTCGAAAAACTTGGGTGTATTTGTTGAATCAGAAATCTCAAGCTTTTGATGTGTTTAAAAGTTTTAAATCTATGGTTGAAAAGGAGAGTTACAGATGTATTAATGTCTTGAGATCAGATAGAGGAGGTGAGTATATGTTGAATGAGTTTGAAGAATTTTGTAAATATCATGGAATTAAAAGACAGTTTACTGCTCGCTACACTTCACATCAAAATGGTGTAGCAGAAAAAAAGAATCGAACCATTATGAACATGGCTCGAAGTATGATGAAGGAGAAGCATCTTTCAGATGAATATTGGGGAGACGTTGTTACTTGCGCAGTGTACATTCTGAACAGAAGTCCAACTAAGAGCGGGAAGGATCGAGTTCCACAACACGCATGGAATGGTAAGTGTAGCAGCATATCTCATTTAAGAATTTCTGGTTGTGTAGCTTATGCGCATGTACCTGAAGAGATGAAGAGAATGTTAGATGACAGAAGTCAGAAATATATTTTTGTTGGATATAGTGAAGAATCTAAAGCATATAGACTCTATAACCCAATCACCAAGAAGTATGTCATCATCAGAGATGTGATGTTTAAGGAAGAAGCATGGGATGGCAGCATAGATAAGTTGGTTGCAGAGGACGTTGTTACATCTCACACAGAAGATGAAGGTGATGACAGGGCATACATGGAGGACAGTTAACTCCACAAATGCCTATCTCAGAGTTTAGAGATCAATGGGTGTTGCTGGAAATAATTGCAACACCCCCCTGCCTTCCCACAATCTGTACAATATGGATGTTACAAGCAACATACCTTTCAATGAGGCTTCGTGGCTACATATATTGGGTGTTGTCATGGCTGTTGTATCCATAATTCATGGCCAACAGTAAAGGCAATATCCATCCAAATGCAAATAGTAAAAGAAAAAGAAAATGAGAAAGAATACACTGCACAAAAAGCAATACGATGTGCATGAGTGCAATCGTAGATATGGGCTATTGCAACATGAGTTTAACCATAGAGATGGGTCCAATATGACTATTCCTGAGTCTAAAATATAACCAAACAACCCAAGGTGACTCCCTATAGAAACTATCTATCATAAAACTGAATATCAAATTGAAAGAAATAACAATTGCTATGCCGATAGATATCATAATAACAATGCAACATGGCAATTTCTCGTTTGAGAAAATCATAACAGGTCAACTAGCAATAAGGAAACAATAATTACAACTGTGTAGCATCACAAATGAAAACATGACACACAAACTAACCTTACTATATTAGTTTGTTGGCTATCACTTATTCTATATATTAGTTTGTTGGCTATCACTTATTCTATGTCTAGTCTTGAGACTGCACCCAATTGGAAAAGCATATATCCAAAGGAGACTTTATATCTTTCAATTGCACAAATGCATGTCTCCAATAAAAAAAATGAACAAGTTCATGCATGAAGATGTTGATGGCAATTTTCATTGGATGCTACCATAAAAGCAATTTCTAGGCATAGAAAATAACTAAAAGTGAATCTCATAGCAAACCATCAGAAACGCCATTCTATCATAGACATGGCAACAAATGAAAGAAGTTAACAGCCATTCCTAGAAAACATTGGGCACAAAGTATTTTGAGCAATCCACCGTAGACTATCACTTATTCTATATATTAGTTTGTTGGCTATCACTTATTCTATGTCTAGTCTTGAGACTACACCCAATTGGAAAAGCATATATCCAAAGGAGACTTTATATCTTTCAATTGCACAAATGCATGTCTCCAATAAAAAAATGAACAAGTTCATGCATGAAGATGTTGATGGCAATTTTCATTGGATGTTACCATAAAAGCAATTTCTAGGCATAGAAAATAACTAAAAGTGAATCTCAGAGCAAACCATCAGAAACGCCATTCTATCATAGACATGGCAACAAATGAAAGAAGTTAACAGCCATTCCTAGAAAACAATGGGCACAAAGTATTTTGAGCAATCCACCGTAGACAACAAATTGAATTTGGAGTTGTAGATGCAACTAACTATGGGCATTGGACAAGTTTTTTGAAAAGTATAAATCAAATTAGGGTTTTTGTCCATGCAAACATGCACAAGAAAAATATTTACAAATCGAT
Source organism: Larix kaempferi (assembly GCA_027924585.1). Taxonomy (NCBI): domain Eukaryota; kingdom Viridiplantae; phylum Streptophyta; class Pinopsida; order Pinales; family Pinaceae; genus Larix; species Larix kaempferi. The sequence goes on from BSBM01000073.1 coordinate 6,492,067, forward strand.
GTCAAGAGCACTCGAATGATGTAAATGGTAACTAAAAACTTTGATCACAGAAGTGGAATATGAACCGAGCACCCTAAATGGCTAAATATTTCAAGCTTGCCATTGAAATTATGATCTCAAAAATATTTTGACAATAGGAAAAAATATTCCAGGGTTTCGTTTGGAAATCTTTCATTACATTTCCAAATAAAATCTTCACCAATTCAACAACTGGATGGAGACAATAAGCTCAAAAACTGCATCTGCACAAATAACTAAATAACTGTGTATTTGTGAATTAATTATCTATTCATGACTGCTCCTGAGATGACATGAATATCAAAAATGAATAATATTTTTGAAATCCATCAAAATTCTACACTTTCCCAGTCAAACTCTCTAGAAGCAATAGCATAAACCAAACCAGCTTTAAAGGAAAAAAAAATTAAAATCTCTCGACAGAACAAGAATAAGAACAAGCACCTGAAAACCAACAGAGTTGGAGTTAAGAGGTTGTCAGGACATGGATTCCATCAAGGCTGCTTGAATCAAGAAGGGGGCTACTTGAACCAACAAGAAAAAAATACTTGCTATTGGCAACTAGATCTCGTTGGCATTCATAAAATCTTAAATTCTATATTTTTTTGTTTTAAATTTAAACAAAATCCAATTGAGTCTAATTGTTTGAATGGGATGCAGAATTCGATTCTAACAAAATCTTAATTTTGTATAGAAAAAACCATATAATATAATAGCAGAAACCCTAAAATAGAATGATTTCATTTATCATAACATGGGCCATTCTATAATAGTTTGCAGGTTTTTAATTTGATGCATTTTTTTACTGGACACCCCGCCGTCGAGTCCTGGGGTACACAGCCCCAGTAAGACGTCACCGCGCACGGCTCAAACAACGGCCGCGAAAAAACCCGATTTCCAAACACACAAAAAATACAGAATAATAAAACCTTCGCGTTAACCTTATACTTCGCCAGATGTCCGCCCTTGCCATCCCCGCTTAATGTCCCGACGGAAATATCGGGGACATAATAATATTAAAAAGTGATGTCTGAGATACAATTATGGAGATTGCCAATTCCAAACGGAAATTGACACTGTGTCATAACACAAATGAACATGGACTGCCTAATTTGGCCGAATATTTGCTTTATATTGATTTAACAGCTGCGATTAAATTGGTTGCTTGTGGGGCAAGTTTGGTCAGAGTAAGACTATCGGCTGATAGTCTCCGTGCTATTACTCTGACCAAACTGATAGTCTCCGTGATATTACTATCAGTTTTACTCTGTCCAAACTGATAGTCATAGTCTCCGTGCTATTTTTTTCCTTGGATATAGTCTCCGTGCTATTACTTTTACTCTGTCCAAACTGATAGTCATAGTCTCCGTGCTATTACTCTGACCAAACTGATAGTAATATCACGGAAACTATCAGTTTGGTCAGAGTAATAGCACGGAGACTATCAGCTGATAGTCTTACTCTGACCAAACTTCCCTCAGAAGCAACTAATTTCATCGCAGCTGTTAAATCAATATAAAGCAAAGATTCGGCCAAATTAGGCAGTCCATGTTCATTTGTGTGTTATGTTAGCACTGCCACCCTCACCTATAATTCCAGTCACATAAAGCTCTGTGCGTAGAAAGTTTCTGCGGGCATATGGCCATTGGCAAGGTATATTTCTTTTCTCATCCAATGCATCAATGCATTAAAGGTATGTATTTTTGATAGAAAAAAAAATTTATAACATTTTTTTTATTGAAACCAAAGTTACAATCTTCAAAATGTTATTTGAACATGATATGTCCAAAATATCATATTAAAAAATGTTGTTACAGCTTGAACTTGTCCAAAGTCATATTCATTTATCATGCTATTACAGCACGTTATGTCCAAAATAACCTTATCTACCAATTCCTGAACAGATGTGTCCTGTTCATCTTTTTCAAAATCCCCTGAACAAAACAAATTTCAGTATCTTTCTCTTCTACAGGATAATTTCTGAACATGAAACAATTCCCAGCTTCCTCATAAAACTGTACAAAAACTTCTGTAAGAGTTAAAAAGCTTTGAAGTTTTCATGAATATCAAAACCTGTACCGATCAAGCAAATCTTTTATATGTATGCTTGTGCAATGGTTTGGTTGATATAAAAAAAACTCCATGCTTTAGTTTAGTTGTACAAAGTTATTGGTGTATAAAAATATTTTAAAATTTTGATTTATTTACTGAGTTTTAAATATTTTAAAATTTTGTTTTATTTTTTAGTTGGTTTATTTAATTTAAAATGTTGATTTTTTATTAATTACAATAAATAGAATAATAAATATAAAGTATTTATTTAGTTTGGTTTTATGTTTTGATATAAAAAGCTTTTAATATTCTAAAACATGCTGAAATATAGTTTATTTTATTTTTACAAAATTGTTTGTATAAGAATATTTTAAAATTTTGATTTATTTATTAATAACTTTAAAATTAGTTTGATTTTTTATTAATTTATTTAATTCCATTTTACTTAGATTGATTTTATGTTTAGATTGATTTTATGTTTTGATATACATTATTATTGTATTATTTTTAGAGTAATATTTTATTACAACTTAGAGTAATATTTTATTTTTAGAGTAATATAAAATCCAATGGTATAAATTAAAAAATTAAACTATTATTATTTTTTATATAATAGAATAAATATTTTTAATCTTTAAAATATCTATTAGTAAAAACTACTATTGTATTTCTTTTTATAAAATCAAATACATAATTTTATTTTTTAAAATATCTAATGTACATAGACTAAATTACATATAATTTTTGTTTTTTTAATAATTGAGTGAAAATACTTAATACAGCTGCAGCAGGCATGTCAACTTCATTAAGTATCCTACAGCAGGAATGTCAGCTTCATTAAGTAACCTACAGTAAGCTGAATAATATTGGCCTGTACAATAAGACGAATAGTGTTGGTCTGCAGCAGCTGAATAATATTAACCTTAATGTTAATTTAAGATACAGCATCAAGATACCTACTACAATTACAGCTGCATTAAATATCTTGAGCAAACTCCAAATACTGCGGCAGGCTCCAAGTACTATGATAGAATATGCTCCTGCAGTACTTGCAGGCTCCAAGTGCTGCGATGCTAAATGCCAAAGGTACTATGATATATGTCAGTTATTGGCGATGTCTACAATACATATAATTTATTGGAGATTATTAGAATACAGTGAAGTTACGGGGACCATTAACATTCATCCGATCATTTTTAACGTTTTGTAATTTATGAAATCATCCTATAAAGTTCATCCATCCACTTCATTTCTACTCATCGTTGAGATTGCACATTGACTGATTTCTTCTTCCACATTTCTTCCCTGTCGCTCAATTTAGTTCGGCCGGTCGCAATGGCATTTCATGGTGAATCCGAGGCTATGAATTGTCAAGTAACACCTCCTGTGAGTCCGACGGGACATATTCTCAACACTGCTGAATTTTCACCTTGTGTGCATGTCATCTGTGAGTTCGACCAGCCCGTAGACGCCTCTCACTTCAAGCAAGCTATCAGGGATATCCTCTTGCCTCACAACCCGCGATTCTCTTGCATCATGGTATCATCTATTCAATACTTTCCTACTTTTCATATAATGGAGGATTTGTTCTGGTTTTACATTAATTAACTAAGTTTGAGAATTTTCGTGTGGTTGCAGACAAAGGATGACAAGGGAATTGCACAGTGGAAGAAAACGGAAGTAAATGTGAATGATCATGTTTTCACTCCCCAGTTTGCCCCCGGCCTTGAACAATACGATGAGTATGTGAATGATTATATTTCCGACATGCACCTCAGGCGCCTTCCTGCTTCTCGTCCTCGCTGGGAGTTTCATTTTCTCAACTACAAGACCAGCACGGCATCGGCGACAATGATTATCAACCTGCATCATTCGCTGGGAGATGGACCTTCTCTCATGTCTTTATTGTTTGCCTCTTCTACCAGGGCTGACAATCCCACCCTTCCTACTTCTGAACGTACACAGCTCTTGCCAGAATCACAGAAATCCCAAATCCATTGGCTCACAGTTCATAATGTATGGCAGCGGCTGTTGACCGTTGTGCTTATAATGTGGTGGACATTGCTCGATTTGGTCAGCAGTTTAGTGAGAGTGAAGTGGATGGACGATAGCAAGTTGCCGATTCGGGGGCCCTCTGGAGTGGAATGGATACCTAAAGTTACGTCTTCTGCCAGCTTCAGAATGGAAGATATTCAACACATCAAAAATTCTGTTGGAGGGGTACGTAATTTATCAGTCTACTGTTACTTTCTTTCTGAAACTTGTTGCAAGTGGGTTTCGGTTTTGCTGAACTCTGCATTGTTCTACAGACAGTGAATGACGTGCTACTGGGCGTGGTATTTTATGGACTTCAACGCTACCTGCGGATAACTCTTGGTCGTCCCACAACCAAATCCTATATCACTTTTCTTTCTCGTGTATGTATTTTCAATGCCTAACTACTGTTAATTGAGATTTTGAATGCAGACGAGAAGAGTGTTGGGGCAGTAGAAAACTTGAGATTAACGGCGTTGGTCTCAATGGACACGAGAGGCAAGTCCGGCCCCAGGGTATAATTTAGTAAACTTTACTTTTATCGTTGCAGTTCGAATGCCATTTTTTTGCCTGTTAAACGAATGTTGGTAAAATATGCAGGACATGAAGGAGATGCTTAAACCCAACAGTAAAGCACCCTGGGGAAACCGTTTTGGGCTTTTACATGTTAGGATACCATTAGAGATGTTGGATAATCCTCTGGACATTCTTCGCAAGGTGAAAGAAATTCTAGATAGAAAGAAAATGTCGTTTGCAGTGTTCATAATGGGCAAAGCGCTAGGCTATGTAACCAAATTGAAAGGACCACAGGTACAATTAGAGTAAATCTATTATTCTTGTTGTTATATGTAGGAGAGATTACAGAAAAATGAGACCCTTATTATCACATGGAATGTTGTAACAGACATCTGCTAAATGCATGTACAAAACCCTGGCAAACACGACGCTTTCACTAACAAATATAGCCGGGCCGGGAGAACAGATATGTCTGGCTGGATATGCGATTAAAACTTTATATTTCTCGGCATCGGGTGTGCCTCAGGTTCGCTGTTACCCTTTCTTTTGTTTTATGTGTAAATCAATGTATCATAAAATTGTGATTTCCATGATTTATGAATTGGATTTGAACATGGCAGGCGCTTCTTGTGACGAGTACAAGCTACATGGGTAGCTTGAGGGTGCAGGTCACAGCGGCAAAAGGATATATAGATGCAGGCCTTCTCTCAAATTGCTTCGTACAATGTTTCCAAGAGATGAAGGAAGCTGCCGGGATCTGAAAAAACCACCTCTGACGAATGGGATGGCACAGTCTGCTTAATTACTCTATTTTTAAAATGTTAAATTGTCATTATGTTTTGATATTAACATTGCTTTATTAGTAGTTAATAAAGTAATTTATAAATGTTAAATTATCATTATGTTTTGATATTGACATTGTTTTATTGCTCATTAATAAAGTAATTTATCACGTACTATTGATATATGTAAGAAACATAATTATCCATGTATGCAAGAATTTGAATATATATATATATAACAAAAAGTTAGTTTGCAAAATTATATATACATATATATTATTGCAGTTATAGCAAACCTAATCTTTAAGAAAAAGTTAAGGAATCTAATGCTTAAGTTCGTAAAATTTAGTGCACTCCAGTTTTACTTTGATGTAGTTTTACTTTGATGTTTATTGGGTTTTAAGTATCGTTACTTCCAAAATATTATCTCTATATAATTGATGATTGACACATTTATTTTCCATCTTTATCGGTTGTTTAATGTCACTCCCCGACTTCTTCCATATGTTTCAAACTCATGCACTTTGTTATGCTTTCATATAGTTTGTTATGCTTCCATAAGTTTACGAATGCGTTCCAGTTGTTTCATACTCGCACTTTGTCATGCTTTCATATTGTTTCATACTCGCAATTTGTTATGCTTTCATATTATGCTTTAATATGTAGTTTTTAATATGCAGTTTGTTAAGGTAAATAAATTCTTACACAATTTAAATTTATTTATTTTGATTATGGGTTTGGTATAAAGTAATGATACCTTGAGATAAACTTTTTAAAAAATTGAAATTCAATCAATAAAATGAATTTTTAGAGGTACCTACATGACTTTTTAGAATATGGTGTAAAAAGATAAAAAGTAAACAATTGGATCACATTCTAGAATATATAACTTTCATTTATGAAAAATAGGTATAACTCCAAAAAAATGGTGTTCTTCTAAGATAGGTATCTAATTTTTTAGTAAAGCATAATGCATATGTTCGCGTTAGGCCCCACGTTTGGTATGTAAATTGTCCACATTTCTGGAAAAACAATTATGTAGAGTTGTAGATAACAGAAGGTTCTAGTGCAACGCTATTTTCCCAAAATTTTCCAAGTTATTTTTATTTTTATTTTTAAATTAAGAAAGCCAACGAAGCCCTAAAATGACAAGGTTGAGGGTTAGGCCTGCTATCATTTTCTTAACATAATAAGTCTACTCTCTCTCTTTTTTTAGTGCGTAGGTCTTCCATTATACTTGTACAGGTTCTTTTCCATTTCCGAAATAGGTGAGTTAGTCAAAATTTATAGTTGAAATACACGACCTATGTTTTACATTTAAATCTGACATGAGTGCAAATAAAAACGAATACACAATAGAAAACACTAACAAATTTATTCAAAAAATAGATATTTGGAAGCACAGAGAGATCTATAACTGTGTAGTTTCATTAGCAGTCGACAAGTGGAGCATATACATAATCAAGGTCAAAAAACATGAAGTTACAAAACATGTGTGTTTTGCTATAATCACAATCTGATCAATAAGGTGGAAATCCAAACTTAGAACCTAACCTACAAAGTCACTAAACACAGAAATGGAAAAAGGAAAACAAACCAAAAAAATCAAATTCAATAACGCGTGCACGCTCCTAATGTGTGCACGTTTAGCGTGCACTCACAAATAACGTGCAAACACTAGTAGTGCACACACACTATTGTTGGACCATTGTAATGCATTTTTTGCTCTGCCCTTCTATCTATCTCCCCCTTTTTCTATATAATCCCTGCCATCCCTCTTTATCACCCCTCCCCCTCTCTCTCAACGCCCCATCCATCCCTATACAATAAAGCATAACCCCCCAATATCTCCCTACACCATAAATCCTAACCCCCCCATCTCTCTATGTACCTTCTTTGTTACCCTAAATACTAAGCCCATCCTTTCTCTATTTATATAACCCTCCCTCTCTCTCCCTCCCTCTATCTCTCCCTTTTTCTATATAATCCCTCCCATCCCTCTTTATCACCCCACCCCTCCTCTCTCTCAACCCCCCATCTGTCCCTATACAATAAATCATAACCCCCCAATATCTCCTTACACCATAAAGCCTAACCCCCCCCATCTCTCTACGTAACTTCTTTGTTACCCTAAATACTAACCCCATCCTTTCTCTATTTCTCTAACCCTCCCTCTCTCCTCTTCGCCTTGTCTATCTCTCTGTTTGTCCCCCTGATCCCTAATCCTATATACCCTCTATCTTTGAACCCCTCCCTCTTTCTCCTAATCCCCCTTACCCCTACCACTAATCGTTCTCTCTCTCTCTCTCTCTCTCTCTCTCTCTCTCTCTCTATGTCTCCCCAAAACCCCACTCCTCACCCTCCTACCCCTACCCCCACTCTCTCTATATATATATCTCTATCCCCTACCACTAACCACCTCCCCATCCTCCTCCAATCGCCAAAGAGCTTCTTGCAGGAGATTTATTTTCTTCTTTAACTTCTTTAGTTCATCTAGAGCACTGACTAGTTCCCCTTATAAATCTACTTCAACCATCTATTCATATTTTGAATCCATGTCTGTTGAGTTCTGCACAGGGATCTGTCTTCCAAATGTTAATTTGTTATTGAAGCAACCCACTCTGATACCAATTGTTGGAATCGATTTAACACTGAGAGGGGGGTGAATCAGTATTAACACAATTATCAATATTTTTTACCTTCTTTAATAGATTAGTCTTAACTTAATCCTGATGGTTAGTTATGCATCCAATATAAAAAAATCATTCATCCATATATGCACCAAGACAAACAATACATAACACAAGAATTTTGATGTGGAAAATCAGAGTCGGGAGAAAACCATGGAATGCTCTTTTGTAATGAAAAGAATACATTCAAGGAAGCACTGACTTCTTGTATTTACTAACACCAACTGGAAGGAGGCACCGACCCCCTGGTTTTACAGGAACTGACCTGAAGGAAGCTTCAACTCCCTATGTTTCTCTAGCACCAACTGGAAGGAGGCTACAACTCCCTTTCTCTTTGCCCTGTCCTGCCACCCAAATATTCAAGATGTAATTCTGACTTATTGAACTTCTAACCCGCGCACACTTCTGATCTTCTGATATTAGCTCCGTTGTGCGCTATCTTCGTATGAAGACATATCACTATCACTGTGCTGCATACATCACTTGAATTATCATTCCTCTCAATTCTACACTTTTGTTGATGTCTTACTTCATGTACTGTGTGCTTGTTGATTCTGTAGTCTACGCTAAGATATGCTATGTCAATTTGCTACTGTGCAACTGCACTCACCAACTGATAATATGCTATCAATTGATAATTTGATGCTATGAGATAAGGCATTAGTAACAGATGGAACTTATCACTAATTGATGGGTCCATTATGTATAAGTGCCATAGTATTTTAGACAATCTGCGACATGTCGTGCATCAAATGATTCGTCCTTTTGGTTTAACGCACTTGTCTCATATCATCCTCATCATGACTCACTTACTGGATCCTGTTGCTGCTATGTCATTTTGCATTAGATGGACTTCTTAACTTCACACACTTCACTTCAGTCTTCGTGCATAACCTAAACATATATGCATCACCTGATATACTTCGGTTCTATTTCTGTGCTTATTCCTTACTTACAACATCTGTGATTGTCTGCATGCTATATGTAATTTTGTCATTCAATATTCACACAGTTGCGCACACTTTTGTGTTTCTTCCTTTTGGTGTTTGCGCAATCATCACAGATCTACAACATCATTATACGCACCAACAACTATATCATTCCTCTATCTGTGCGCACTCCGCTCCTCGCTAGATCATGTTCTTTCCTCGAGCCCTTGATGCCCCGAATATAAATCTGTATTTTTCAACTAAAGCCCTACAATCTCTCCATCGACCTTACTACAAATCTCCAACTTGCATCTCTATTTATACATATCCTGCACGGATTGTATGTCCACAAGTTGGTCGTGGCATCCCTTCTTCCATACCTCACGGATTGTTCTTTTGCCACATGTCATCATATGCACTGTTGATGTGTCATCCTTTGTGGGTCTTGCGCATTCATGGTCCACGACTTAGTGGGACTTACAACTTAGTGGTGTACTTCTTGCACTCTTGATGCACCATTGCTTTGAGGTATGCATGCAACCTTGCTCTTCAAGTTGATGAGTATTTGACCCTTGTCGTACCATCCCTTGTGGGTATTGCACACCTGCTGTATCAATGCTTTACAGAATCTGCACATAAACTAACTTCTCATTGGTGGGAATTTGACCCTTGCAGTATCATCCCTTGTGGGACTTCTTTGCCTTTTAACAAATGAAATCATCTTTTGATTGGTAAGACTTCCGCGCTTTCAGGGTTGTCTAGTTTCTTACTATTTGCGCACTCCAGAGTCTTTTTCCAACATGCTTTCACACTTGTACCGTTGTTTAACCAACTTCTTGGTTGCTTGTGCACATGTACCTTTGTCCATCCAATTCTTTTGCTGCTACCTTGAGTGAGTATGAATTGGTGGACTTGAATTTTACGTTGGTACCACATGTAGTAGGATACATTGCTTATGTGCTTCTTTGAACTAGATATGCATGATGTACCTTCCTTATGTGCTTCTTCATAAATATGTATTTTCCAACTGAAGCCCTACAATCTCTCCATCGACCTTACTACAAATCTCCAACTTGCATCTCTATTTATACATATCTTACACGGATTGTATGCCCACAAGTTGGTCGTGGCATCCCTTCTTCCATACCTCACGGATTGTTCTTTTTCCACATGTCATCATATGCACTGTTGATGTGTCATCCTTTGTGGGTCTTGCGCATTCATGGTCCACGACTTAGTGGGACTTACAACTTAGTGGTGTACTTATTGCACTCTTGATGCACCATTGCTTTGAGGTATGCATGCAACCTTGCTCTTCAAGTTGATGAGTCTTTGACCCTTGTCGTACCATCCCTTGTGGGTATTTCACACCTATTGTATCGGTGCTTTACATAATATGCACATAAACTAACTTCTCATTGGAGGGAATTTGACCCTTGCAGTATCATCCCTTGTGGGACTTCTATTCCTTTTAACAAATGAAATCATCTTTTGATTGGTAAGACTTCCGCGCTTTCAGGGTTGTCTAGTTTCTTACTATTTGCACACTCCCGAGTCTTCTTCCAACATGCTTTCACACTTGTACCGTTGTTTAACCAACTTCTTGGTTGCTTGTGCACATGTACCTTTGTCATCCAATTCTTTTGCTGCTACCTTGAGTGAGTATGAATTGGTGGACTTGAATTTTGCATTGGTACCACATGTAGTAGGATACATTGCTTATGTGCTTCTTTGAACTGGATATGCATGATGTACCTTCCTTATGTGCTTCTTCATATTGATCATGCATGATGTATCCTTGGACCCACATCTTCAGAATAAGGGAAACTTCTAGATATACTTCTTTACACTGGAATCCATGTCCTGCACCATCTTGTGCATATACTTCTTCAAAGTGGCTTCCATATACTTCTTTAAGTTGTCATAGGAATGTTGTATCCACTTTGACATCAACTGACATCGATGACTCAATTTGAATCAGTTGAAATCCTCTTTGATATTAGTTGACATCAATGGCAACTAAAGTTCAACAGTAATTCCTCGAGCTTGTCTTCTGAAATCGAGGTCACCTCCTCCAAACCTTAGTTCTTCCATCGGACCAAGTATTCTTTTCTTTTATGACTCCTGGTCTTCTCGAATTCTTGTACATCGAGAAATTTTGCGACCTATTCCATCGGGTGGACTGGTATTTGTCCCTGTCAGTCGTCTGTCATCTTGCTCCCACTTTTCGACCCTTATTTAAACTTGTATAGGTCAGAAACATTAAACGTTGGAGATATGTCCATCTCTTCTGGTAGTTCCAACACATATGCATTGTTTGAAACCTGCTTCAAGATTCTACACAGACCAATCTTCTTCAACTTTAGCTTGTTGTATGTTACTCTAGGGAACCTCTCCTTCCTCAGATGCTCATATACTAAGTCACCTTCTGCAAATGAATGCAATCATCTCTTCTTGTCGACTTTCAACTTGTCTGCCGCATCACTCTTCTCCAGCTATCGCTTTACCTTGTTGTGTAATTCCTTCATGTTGTCGGAAAATGATTCTATGTCTTCACTTTTCCGCATTCTTGTCAGCAACTTGACCAAGTCGGTTACTCCATGTGGATTTATCCGCTGCACAATTCGGAATGGACTCATTCCTGTCGACCGGTTCACTGAGTTGTTGTATTCGAATTCCTCCTGTGCCAACACATTTTCCCACTGCTTCGATTGATAAGTAGTCAAAATCCTCAGCAAATTTCCCAAGCTCCTATTCACAACTTCAGTCTATCCATCAGTTTATGGATGGTATGTAGAAATGAACTATAATTTCGGGTTAAGCTTCTTCCAAAGGATTCTCCACAAATGTCCCATAAATTTGGTATCTATGTCTGAGGTGATACTTTTCAGCAACCCATGCATCCTTACAAATTCTTTGAAAAATAGAACAACAATATTAGTGGCATCACTTGTCTTCCAACACGGAATAAAGTGTGCCATCTTGGAAAATATGTCGACTACCACAAATATGGATTCGTTACCTTGATGTGTCTTCGACAATCCCAACAAACAATCCATGCTCATATCTTCCCATGGGGAAGTCAACACTGGAAATGGTCATATAACCATGTGTTATGGATTCTCTCTTTGGCATGTTGGCATATCCTTCACTGTTGGATCCATTTCTTTAGGTCCCTCTCCAATCCTGACGAATAATACTTCTCCTCATCCAACACCTTGGTCTTGTCGATGCCAAAGTGTCCTCCCAATCCTCCACTATGCAATTCCCTGATCAGGTTCTCCCTCATTGATGTTATAGGGATGCATAACTGATTCCCATTGAATGTGTATCCTTCTTGGATGAAGTAATCCAAGTATGGAGTTTTGTCGTCTCTCCATGGTTCCTTCGACACCTTCCAAGCATCGAAAAAATCGTCATTGACTTCGTAGTTGGCCTTCATCGACTCTAGTCCTGTCGAATTTACAATAGTCATCCCCAATAATGCGACTCTTCGACTCAATGCGTTGGCTACCCTGTTATTCTTCCTCGCCTTGTTATTCAATGCAAAGGTATAAATTTGTAGAAACTTGACCCATTTCATATGCCTCTGATTTAACTTCGTTTGAGTGTTCAGGTATCTCAGATCTTGATGGTCAGTAAACAACACAAATTCCTTGAGCAACAGGTAATGTCTCCACTTCTTCAATGCCTAAATAATGGCATAAAAAACCTATTCATAGACTTAATACTTATGCTTGGATTCATTCATCTTCTCACTGAAGAATGAAATTGGTCAGCCCTCCTGGCTCAACATAGCTCCAATTGTCAACCCACTCGCATCGCAGTTGACTTGGAATACCTTGTCGAAATATGGGAGAGCTAAGACTAGACTCTCTGTTACTTTATACTTCAACTTCTCAAATGCTCTTCAGGAAGCCTCCATCCACTTGAACTCACCCTTTTTCATGCATGTTGTGAACAGTGCACACATATGGCTAAAATCCCTTATGAACTTCCTGTAAAAACTTGCAAGTCCATGAAAAATTCTTACCTCTATGGTGTTCATCGGCTTTGACCACTCTAAGATCACCCTTACCTTATCTAGATCCATATTCATCCCTTTCCTGGAAATCATGAATCCAAGATACACCATCTCCTTTTTCATGAAGGAACACTTCTACAGATTCACCAACGTCTTCTCCTGACTTAACCTCTGCAGGACCTGTCAAAGGTGCAACAAGTGCTCTTCCCTTGTCTTGCTGAAAATTAGTATATCGTCGAGATACACTATGACGAACCTTCCCAAAAATGGTTTCAGCACTTCGTTCATCAGCCTCATGAATGTACTTGGTGCATTAGTCATCCCAAATGGCGTGACCAACCATTCATACAGCCCTTCATTCATCTTGAAGGCCATCTTCCATTCATCATCATCCCTAATCTGGATCTGGTGGTATCCGCTCTTTAGGTCGGTCTTGGTGAAGTATGTCACTCCACTCAAGCAATCGATCAAGTCATCCATCCTTGGCAATGGAAACCTGTACTTTATAGTGATCCTATTGATGGCCCTTGAGTCGGTGCACATCATCCATTCTCCTCCCTTCTTGGGTGCCAGTATAGCTGGTACTGCACAAGGGCTCCAGATTTCTTTGATCGGTCCTCTGTCCAACTGCTCTTAGACATGTTGATTCAATTCAACATTCTCCATCGGAATCATCATATGCAGTACCTTATTTGGCAGAATCGATACTGGCATTAAGCCGATCTAATGGGATATACTCCTTGTCAGCGACAACCCAGTCGACATCTAATCGACCATTATGCCCTTGAACTCCGACAACACCTCTTTGAATTATGTCGGGATTTATTTTATCGGTCTGTCGACACTCAGACCCTTGGGAATGGAAGCGAAACAATATTATTGATTCTCTCCCTCCTTCATTAATTCCTTATTTGAACACATTAGTACTCTCTACTCCCAGTAGCCAGTCTCTTTTCCCCGACTATTCTTCTCTTCGACTAGGGGAGTCATTCGAAAGATCCTGTCGTCCTTCTCGACTCTGGCCATATTTTTAAAACCATCATAAACCATGTTCCGATCGTATTTCCATGGTTGTCCCAACAAAAAAGGGAACGTTCCTGTTAACACCCAAAATGACCCCCTAGGTTGTGGGAGAGTGAAAACTGGGGTAACCACTAACCAATCTTTAGAATTAAGTTACTGACCCAGCTTAGTCTAAGACGACTCTCTCTACAGATATATGAAAGACTGGAATAATCAAAGTTGTCAACAATGAAAACATGCACCAACATTCGTCATTTAAGATATTCAATTGCAACAATACAAAAGATCATATTTCTGTGGGAAATAAAATGGTTTAAATGTAGCTTGGATGAAACATATGAATCTTTATTTGGGAAATGGAGTCACATTCAAACAAACTCTGAAAATTCATTTACAAATGCTTCACAAATTCATTAACACAGGGGCAAGATAGCAAACAGCTCGTAGTCAAAGTGATTTCAATTGGTGAAACAGAAGAGAAAGAAACAATCCATTGACATAAGGCATACAATGATGAATCCTATATCAATTTTAGCAGAGAAGTGATGGTGGAATACTTGGAAAAAGATAAGTAGAGCATAATTTCCATGAAATCTACTTAGCTATCACACTGCACCAAGTATGAAAGAATGTTACAGACTGGAATTAACAATGAGAAATACACAATTCACATAGAAAAAGAAAGAACATACTACAAGACTAGTTACACAAGAATCCATGAAAACATCGGCTCAGCTCTGCAAATATTTATTCAAAATATAGCTCAAAATGTCTTACAGAACAATACACAAAAATTCCCATAAAATTTTTCAACCCTTTATCATTCTATTACATCGCATATATAGATGCCGGGAGTCCTCTTGCTCAACTCCTCTAAACCAAAAACAGTTACATCTGAGTGACACCTCATTGGCCCCAAATATTCAGGAATATTACATGTGTGTCATGTTCAAAACAGAATGATTAAAACATGGAATGGAATATCATAGACAGAGGGTCGTCTCAACCCTGGGTTCGCAACTAACCTTGCGAGTCAAAGAAATCTTCTACTTTCAATGAGCTGTTAGTCTTCGATGCATCATCCGGAAGGATAGGTGTCACTTCTTTAGTGGAGATTACAAAATCGTGAACCATTTCTGTGTCTAGCTAGCTGCCCCACTTGGTCCCAGGATTTTTCTCCTTCCTGTGTGGTCGGGCTTCTTTGGACACTTGTCGTCCATCAAGCTCCTCGTCTTCGCTAGCAGAGCTGGACTCTATGAGGTCAAGTACTAGAAGAGATGGAAGAGTATGCTTTTCCTCCACCTCAGCCCATGTTTGCTTTGGCATGAACACCACTTCGAATTCCTGCCCTTTCTCCATGATCTAATCCCAACAGAAAAGATGCTCGAATTGTCAGGTGTACCATCTTTCCCATATAACAACTTCGGACCAGGGACGTGAAGACCATACCCATAACTGCTATGATGACGACAACGATTACGTGCGGCCATAATTGCCATGATAACTCGATCGGATTCCTAATTCCAGTAACCTGGTGCCCATGGTCTGAGCTGACATGTAACATGCTTGGAAATTTTTTTTAGATAGATGACACAACAGAAAAGGAGGCTGATGCGGCTTCCCTTGCATCGACAATCATTTGGGGTGGCAGAAAGGTGTCCTTAAGTCGCCTATCCCTATGATCTCACCTACGTCACAATACTTAGCCTCACGTTTTCTCCCACATGCTGAAGGACATGAGTCACATCATCCTCACAGCCAACTCAGGCTACCCAATAGTCTCCATGAGTAATTCTCTTTCTGCCTGTATTTTTATCACCCACTGCTTCAGGCCTATATCTTGATCGAAGACCGAACCGCGGCCAACATGTCTTCTAGACTCATCCCAGTGCTCATTGCACCTCCAAATTTGGCGGTCGACTTCCTTTACCTTCCGAGGTTCTGTTGGTTCCTACTGAGGAAACTCCCATCCGATCAATAACGACGAGCCTCTTCAGAAAACCTCCTAGCTCAAAGGGAAACGTACCTTTGACAGACGCTACAAAGGGAAAATGATCAACGAGAGACAAATATACAAGTACAATCTCTCACTAGCATGTTTATATTTCCTTTAGAACAATACACTCGCCCCGGCATGGCTGGGGTCGATGTCTTCACTGTTTCTTCGTCTCAGTCCCTGCTCCCTGTCTGGGGCTGAGGCCTGAAGTCACTAGTATAGGAGGAGCCTATCGCTTGCGGGTGGATACCTTTGGTCAGATACTATCCCACTTCAGAGTTCAGTATCAGTCCACTTTCGTCTTTGGGAAGATAATTCTTTCCTTTGAATACCCATAAGGGTTAGCAAGGAAACCTTCACAAAGGTTTGCCTACTTTCGGGGGGATTTCGTGAAGCAAGGCGACAACCGACATGCATGGGGGGAACCTCAGAATGGTCATTTTGTGGTAGGCGTGCTGATATCACCAAAGGGGCGAACTCAACAGGGTCTATCAGTGACAGCTGAGGTCTTTTCTTGCACTGACCGCTTCAGAAAATCTTGTCGCCCTGTGACCTGAAACCCCTGATCCAGGCGGGATCTGGAAAAAAACAACACCTTTAACCACCAACAGACTATATACAAGCCTCATTTCCTTATCCATTAATCTTTCCTGTCAGTTGTCTAACGATTTCTGCCGTTGTTTCCACACGCGTCGATCTCCGTCGTCAGATTTGGCCTCTATTTAACCGCTTGATTTGACAACTACCATCTATCTGGCGTTGCCCGTGCACCACATGTCGGCGGAGTGGAATCGCGAAAACCCCAACGTGGTGGTACATACCACCTCCATGCTTCGCGATGGAATCTGGCTCTGACATCTGTCCAGTGGGTTTCTCCATCGCTTCCACCTTCTCCTTTTCTGGCATGCATCTTCTAGATGCGACGATCATCCAGGACCGTCGATCTACTTAGGGGAAATCTCATCCGTTTACTTAGTCACATTGCATTCATTACTGCGGGACCCCTGGCCTTGACCATAGGATACCACTCTGCCATTTCCGGATCGTCCACGTGGCTGAACACTTGCCTTTACATCTTGGTGCCATCGCAATGCTATTACAACGATACCGCTCACCTCTTATAGTCTTTGCGATGTTTCCTTCGGATTCCATCTGTTCGACGGTACTGCCCATCGCAATCACTCATGCCTCTATTCCTTGCGCAACTTGGTTATGCGATGATCAATGATAGCCGTAGATCTCTCTCTTGCACCCATCCGACAGTGTGGACCTTCCTGCGGTATACCTCGCGCAATATTCCCTTAAACCATAGTAATATGCTCCCCTTTTTCATCCATTTTTTGTCCCTTTAGCACCTAGTTATGGAAAAACAAAGGTAATCCCGGGTTTTTTATCAAAAATTTTAGGACTATCCCTTCATTTCACCTCCATACCAATGCTATGAAAAATAGGTGCTAACAATTGTCTCCAACCGGGGATGTTATCCTCCCTGCGAGGTAGCAAAGAACCTGTAGACGAAGTGCCTGATCCATTGGGCGGCTTCCAACCCTGAAAACTGCAACCTGAAGCTGAAAACATATTGAACTTTTCTGAAAATGCTGCAAGCTGAACGCACAAACTGCTAACTGAAATAAATGCAAATGCTTGACATGTAAGCTTATTTATATACAAATGCTCCTACCCTATTCGCTGAGCATAAAGGGAAACTCAGGTGATCTCACACTTCCAATGAAGCCAGTCAAGCAAATGGATTCTTGACCGAAATTTGCAGTCAACCCCTCCGGCCTGAAGGAGGAATTTAGCAAATGATAACTCCGGCTGAAAATATTTTTCAATTCTTGCCTTCTTGAATAACACGAACCCCATGTTTTTTGATGATTCCAGCAATTTAGCGAAAGGATCTTTAAAAGAATGAAAGGTTCTTGTTTCTTTAAGACCAATCATGAGAGCGTGTTCACTTGGTTCTTCCTGATTGCTCACATCGTCTAAGCTGCAACAAGGATGCTCAAATTGCAATTCCATTAGCAATTTACCAGACTGAGTTTCAGAAAGACTCTGAATGGTATACTCCTCTCTTTTGTCCATTGTTTTTAGTACCTGTATTAGGTTTTTATGACAATACTCAGATGAAACATCCATACCATTATGGAGATTTGTTTCTATGCATAGCTCAATAGGTGAAAAGCTCTGACTCGAAGGAAATATTGGGCACTCAATTCCATGTACACAAGTCTCATAGAACTGTAGCTCTTCTTGGGTTTCAAAAGACATAACACTCCAATCTTCAAATGCATTGCAAGAAAAAGCTCCCTCTAGCAAAACCTCTGTTTCTTGAGATTTATTGCACACTAGGTCGTTTTTCTCATTGTCAATCTCGAGAAACTTATGAAGTTTTCCAAGCAATTCCCTTCATATTTGTCATATTTAGGTGGACTGAACTCCTCTTCAAAACCATTACCAACAGGAATTTTAGTAGGCTGATCGCAATTTACATAAAACACATCATGATTACCTTCTTCTGGCACTTCGTCGGAATGGTCATCTCCCTGTGCATCCGAGGAAAAACAGGGACGCAGAGCAACTTCTCCTTGCTCATGCCTCTCTTCAAATCTTATTTCTTCTTCAATCCTTTCATCCTTACCTTTGATTAATAATTTTCCAGACATCCTAAGATGGTCTTCAACTTCCAAATCATCAAGGAACATATGCTGCCAATTAGTAGACCTTCTTTCCAACAGAAGAAAAGATAAATCCGGAGGAAAGATAGACGCATAGTGTAACTTAGCAGCATTCTCTAGGGGATGAATTTTCCTTGGCATATCGTAATAGAATCTTGAAAACCTTTTGTTAAATTTGGACATGGCCTCTCCTTCTTGTCTTTTCATGGAGTAAAACTTTGAAAGAACTAGGTCCCATGACCTTCTCTTACCCCAAAATTCCAGGAAAACATCATAAAACCTCTGCCATGTATCTATAGACCTAGGCTGCAAATGGTTGAACCATTGTTTGACATCCCCTTGGAAATATTGGGAGAAAGTCCTCATACAAACATCATCATGCTCTACTTCAAAAAGATCAAGAAAATGTTCAAAGCCTTGAAGATGTTTCTTGGTAGTAAGGCTCTCGGATTCTCCATCAAATCTAGGCAGGTATTTGTGGTATTTGGGAGGATAGTCATGGATAACAAGGGGCAGCTTCAAAGGGCCATATCTCAGCTAAGATCTGGCAGGAAAATGAGTATGTACTGGGAGAGCGTCTTCAGCCTCACTCTTATGGGATTTGGACAGTTGGATATGGCTCTTGTAAGGTTCAAAAGAAACGATGGGATCAGTGCTAGGGGTCGCATATTCTTATTAATTAATTGTTGCAGGTTCTTCACATCTGGTATCAGAGCACTTTCTTGGGCTCGCTGGGTGAAATTTCTACCATAACTTTTTTTTTCGCATCTGTTGCAGGTTTGGATTTGGGAATAATCCCTATCCGCTTAACTGTGGGAAGTACTTGGGCATAAGCCCTAAAACTCATTGTGAGGAGTACCGCGGGAACCCCGAAGTAGCTGGCCCATTGAGAGGACCTGCCAGCGAAAAGGGCAACGACCCCTACCTGATTGACTAGTTCCCACCCATGAAGTAAACCAAGAGCTGTCGTTTGTGGCAAAGCGGTTATCAGTTTTACCTGAGCCGTGGAGTGAGGGGTACTGCCCCAATACGCAAGCCGTCAGACATCATTGGTGGCCAAGTGAAACCCTTGAACTGTTAGGAAGCCGCAAATACCTGGGGTCCATATCTATTTTCAGCTGAATTGTTGTCGATCACTGCTGCGCCGTTTCAGATCCAGTCGTTCAGATCCATTCTGAAAGCCGTTCCAGATCCAGCCATTTTCAATCCATTCAGCACCGTTTCAGATCCCTCTGTTTCCGCTCACTTCCAGGCCGTTGCAGATCTATCTGTTTCAGATCCCTTCCGAGCTGTAGCCACTCCATTCTGGAAAAAAAAATAAAAAAAAATAAGATCTTTTCCGAGCCGTAGCCGCTCCATTCTGGAAAAAAAAAACAAAAAAACCATATCTCCCTTGTTTTCACTCCGTTTCCCTTGAAACTTTCGGGGAACCCCTGTAATCCCATTCTTCATATTTCATTCCTGAGGACCTTATCCCCAATTCCACTTCCCAAAGCCCAAAATCTCACATTTGTCTATTTTTAGGGTTTGCCATAACTTCCTCAGATTTCACCCAATCACCTTCAAATTTTACCACAGAGTTCCTTTCCGAATTCTGCTTCTTTGTTCCCGTTTGCTAAATTTTCCTATTCTTTCACCCCGCTTCTGAAATCCTCATTTTTTGCTTCCTTGTCTATTCGACAGTGTCCAAAACCTAGTCAAACCCCAATTACCCTTCAGATTTTTTCCCAAATCCAGATTTTCCATCACTGAAGCAGTTTCTGTTTTGGTTGACCTTTATTGACTTTGGTTGACCATGGTTGTCTTTTGGTTGACTTTAGTTGACTATGGTCGAGCATGGCTATCTATGGTTTCCTATGGCTGAGCATGGTTGACTATGGTCGAGCATGGTTGTCTATGGTTGAACATGGTTAACTATGGTTGACCATGGTTAAATTTGGTTGACCATGGTTGATTATTGTTAACTATGGTTGACCATGGTTGACTTTGGTTAACCATGGTTGATTTTTTATTGACCATGGTCGAATTTATTTTTCCATGGTTGACTTTATTTGATTATGGTTCACTTATGGTTGACCATGGTTCACTTTGGTTTATCAAGGTTGAATTTCGGTTGGCTTTGGTTGACCATGGTTGACTTTGGTTGACTATGGTTAACTTTGGCTGACCAAAATTGACTTTGGTTAACTTTTGGATAGCTTTGGATGACTATGGTTGAGATTAGCTTACCATGGTTGACTTTGGTTGACTATGGTTAACTATGGTTTACTTTGGCTAACCAAAGTTGAATGTTGTTTGATCGTCGTTGACTTTGGTTGATCATGGTTAAATTTAGTTGACCATGGATGGATTTAGTTGACTTTGGTTGACAATGGTTGACCATAGTTAACCGTGGTTGACTTTAGTTAACTCTAGTTGACTATGGATCACCAAAGTTGACTTTGGATAACCAAAGTTTACTTTTGTTGACCAAATTTTACCATGGTTGACCTTGTTAGACTTTAATTGACCAAGGTTGAATTTTGTATACCATGGTTGACTTTGGTTGACTTTTGGTTAAGAATGGTTGGCTATGGTTGACCATCGATGAGTATGGTTCACTTTGATTGATTTTGGTTGACCATGGTTAACTTTTGGTTGACTATGGCTAAGCATGGTTAACTATGGTTGACCATGGTTGAATTTGGTTGACCATGGTTGACTATTGTTAAAAATGGTTAACTTTCGTTGGTTTTGGTTGACCATGGTTGACTTTGGTTCACCATGGTTGAATTTTATTGAATTTTTATTTACCATCTTTGAATTTACTTTTCCATGGTTGACTTTGGTTTATTATGGTTCACTATGGTTGACCATGGTTCACTTTGTTTGACTAAGGTTGACTTTTGGCCATATTTGGTTGACTTTTGGATGATCGTGGTTGACTTTGGTTGATCATGGGTGAATATGGATGACCATCGCTGGCTTTGGTTGACTTTGGTTTACAATGGTTGGCTATCATTGACCATGGTTGACTTTTGGTTTACTATGGTTGAGCATGGTTGACTATAGTTGATTATGGTTGTCTATGGTTGACTATGCTTGACTATGGTTCACCATGGTTGACTTTCGTTGACTATGGTTGATTATGGTGGACCATGTTAGGCATTGGTTGACTTTTGGTTTACCATGGTGGACTTTGGTTTACCATGCTTGACTTTGGTTGACCTTTGGTTAGCTATGGTTGAACATGGTTGAGTTCTGTTGACCATGGTTGACTTTTCTTGACCATGGTTTATTTTGGTTGACTTGTTTATGGTTAACCATGGTTGACTATGGTTGACTTTAGTTGACCATGAATAACCATGGGTAACTTTGCTTGACCATGGTTAACTTTAGTTGAGTTTGATTGACCATGGTTGACTTTGGTTGGCCATGGGTTATTATGGTTGGTTATGGTTAATCATGGTTGACTATCCTTGACTATGGTAGACTTTGGTTGACCATTGTCAACCATTGGTTAACTATAGTTAAGAATGGTTGACTATGGTTATCAATGGTTAACTATATTTGACCATGGTTGACAATGGTTGACTATGGTTGACCATTATTAACTTTTGGTAACCATGGTTGACTTTAGTTGAGCATGGTTGATTTTCATTGACCATGGTTGACTTTGGTTGACCATGGTTGATTTTAGTTGACTATGGTTGACTTTGGTTAGTTATAGTTCAGCATGGTTGATTATAGTTGACTTTGGTTTACCATGGTTAACATTACTTGACTTTGGCTGATCATGGTTGACTATGGTTGACTTTGGATGACCAAAGTTGACTTTTGGTTGACCATGGTTAACTTTGGTTCATCATGGTTGAATTTGGTTGACCATGGATGGATTTGGTTGACTTTGGTTTTACCATGGTTGGCATTATCTAATGTTGGTAGACCTTTAGTTTAACATGGTTGACCTTTAGTTTACCATGGTTGACGTTAGTTGACTTTGGTTGACCATGGTCAACTATGGTTGACTTTGGTTGATCATGGTTGACTTTGGTTGACCATAGTTGACTTTAGTTGATCATGGTTGAATTTAGTTAATATGGATTGACTTTGGTGACTTTAGTTGACGATTGTTGAGTTTGGTTTACCGTCGTTGACTTTGGCTAACCTTGGCTCACTTTTGGTTGACTTTGATTGTCCATGATTGACTATGGTTGAATTTGGCTCACCATGGTTGAATATGGTGACTGTGGTTGACCATGGTTGACTATGGTTGACTTTGGTTGACCCTAGTTGGTTAACCATGGTTGGATTTGGTTGACCCTAGTTGGTTAACCATGGTTGGATTTGGTTGACCCTAGTTGGTTAACTATGGTTATTCATGGTTGACCATGGTTGGCTATGGCTGAACATGGTTATTCATGGTTGACCATGGTTGTTCATTGTTGACTATAGTCAATGATGGTTGTTCATGGTTGACTATGGTTGACCATGGTTCATGGTTTATTATGGTTGACCGTTGTCTTAACGACCAATCATGGTTGATCATGGTTAATTGTGGTTGTTCATGGTTTACCATGGATTTTCATTATTTATCGTGGATTACCTATGATGTTTGACTAAGGGTGACTTAATATTGTTGACTGTAGTAATATTGTTAACCACAGAACCATGGTTGAACACAATTTACTATGGTTTATTATTATTGATCATGGTTGACTATGGTTTATAATGTTTGAATATGTTTGTCCATGGTTGAGTTTGGTTGGGTATAGTTGACCAGGGTTGATCATGTGTTTCTATGGTAAACTCTGGTTAACTTACGTCGACCATGGTTGACAATGTTTAAATAATATTGACTATGGTTGACCATGTCATATTAGGTCGACTTTGCTTGAATATTTTTTACTATTGTTGACTATAGTCGACCTTAAGATATCCATGAATGTTGTTATGTTTGAGGTTTGTATTAATATTTCATAATATTAATGTTAACATCTTCATCATCATCATTATTATTGTTAATGTTATTAAAGATATCATTAACTTTATTAATGTTGTTAATGTTAATAGCAATATCAATATTAATTTATTAATGTTTTATACCATTAATGTTTATGTCAATCTTAATATTAATGTTAAGTTTAACTATCTTAATGTTAGTTAATATTAATTTTAACCATGGATTATAATGTTATTAATCTATTGTTCATAGTATTCATGTTATTAATATCAACGCTATTAATAATATTATTAATTTTATTAATACCTTTTATCATGGTTAGATTAAATGTTGACCATTTTTTACTTCAATGTTCTTAAAATTAATAGTAATAATAATGCTATTAATTTTTTATTAATATTATTAATATTAATGATATTATTAATGTTGTTCATATGTTATATAGCCACAATTAAGAATCAATAATGTAGAAATAAAACATTTAATAAATAATAATGTAGAAATAATGTTTCAATATTATGTCTAAATGTGAAATTCATGAATAATGATTTTATAAGATTGTCTTTAAGAGTCAATAATTTTATAACGTTATAAGATTATGTTTGGGAGTAAATATAAACATTAATGGTATTTTTTTATAATATTAATATTATTAATCCATTCACATTGATGTTAATGGTATAAGGATTTGGATTTGACCTATAACCTTTATGAATTTGATGAGCAAATGTTTTATTTTTTTAAATAGAAAAATATTATGCATATCCAACTTAGACATAAAGAATCATATAGCATTATCACACAATTAAATAGAAATGGCTTGTATGTATGTTTGGAGATACAATAGAAGTGGAAACTAAATAATATAAATGTTAGATCATAAATTAAACCCAAGAGTTAAGTTTGAAGAATGAATGTTTAATGTTACACTAGTATTGTGTTGGTGGATGAGATCTATTTTTTAATGTTTGTAAGAATTACTTCACTAGTATTGTGTTGGTGGACAAATCATATATCATTCTACAGAGATCTATTTTTTAATGTTTGTAAGAATTACTTGGTAGAATTTTATAATTTTATGTATTTATTTAGGCATAAAGTATGACAATTTTTTGTTCCAAGTAAAGTATCTTGTATCTTGTGAAGGCATGGAGCAATTGCCCTTTATTATAGTGACTCTTCTATAAACTTTATAACATATAAAATTTATACAATTTACTTAACGAAACTTAAGTAAGATCATGAAATATTTATATTAAAATTATGCACACATGATACAATACAATATATATATTATTATGATTATTATAGCTTTTAATTACAAAAGTAACTATAAAACTTTCAACTTTTATTTATTATTTAAAATAATTATATCATAATATAATATAAAATTTTATTTCTAAAATAAAAATAAGTAAAATTAATTATTTTTATAATCTGATAATTATTTTAAAAAACTTAATAATTAAATTTAATAATAAAATATAAAAAATGTAAAATGAAATTTAAAATAAGAATAATTTAGTTGCAATGTTTTCATTAAATTTTATTTCATTATAGAGCAAAATGTGTGATAGAATATGCGATGTCATGAAGTAATGTAAAATATTTATTTTTTGAAATTTACATACTTAATGTAATTTTATATATTTTTGTTGTTAAAAAATTAAAAATAAGATTGGAAATATTGTAGTTTATTATAATAATAAAATAAAATAACTAATAATTTATGATATGAACAATAATCATATCTTAAGATACTTTTAATGAAACCCATGATAACTTACACAAGTGTTCACATACAGCTACATATTTATGATCTCCGCCATTGTTTCAATACATGGATACTCTCATATGTAATTACAAACCCTACCTTTATTGATTTGCATTTCAAAATATGATTTTGACATCCATTGTTTCACTACATGGATAATCTCATATGTAATTACAAACCCCACCTTTATTGATTTACATTTCAAAATATGATTTAACATCCATTGTTTGAGTGCATAGATAATCTCATATGTAATTACAAACTTGATTTGCATTTCAAAATATGATTTAACATTCATTGTTTCAGTACATGGATAATCTCATATATAATTACAAACCCGACCTTTATTGATTTGCATTTCAAAATATAATTTAATATGAAAAAATTATTTTTTAATGTATTTAGTATTGTTAAGTTACTTTATTACTAAGTTAATATAAAGGGATGGAATCCAAATACCATATATATACTAATGATAAATTCCAAATAATAATAACGCCAACCATTTGCTAGCACACTGCATTCGGATTCATATTCTTCCACGGGGACACTTGGTTCCAATGAGGAAGACTAGCAATTTTAACTAATCTTAACATTGAACATAACATATTAATTACACGAGTAGATTACACACGGACAAAGGATGATGCATTGCACAGACCTACCATGAAAATTGACAGTGGTAGAGAGCAAATGACCGTTTCCCACGACATAGAAAAACCTTGGCACGAGTGCAGAAACCTTGGCATCCTTGCATGAGTGCAGACTCTCGCATAGAGGTGAAAGAGAGTTTGTAACATCCCTCCAATTTGACCCCTATTGTTATTTATTTTTGTAAATGTAATTATGATTGTGTAAAGTGGCCCTGGTGAGGAGCTCAAGGACAAGGCCCCACCAGTGGTACTTGGGGGTATTGTTATGTCTTTTTCCTAAAAATTTCACTAAGAACGTAACACTACTTAAATAAAGTAACGAAAAACGAAATCTTTCGGGGAAGAGAAGAAGAAGTCGATGGTTAGAAGCCATGGGAGTTAAGTCATAGGGTTAGCCTAAACCAGATGTTGTTTTAAGTATTGGCAGTTAAAAACCAAGATTCTACATACCTACCTATGAGGAACTACTACTACAACTCTAACCTTTTAAGTTGATAAATATATATATTTATATAAACACCCTCCTATGAGAGAAAGAAGTAGAGTTATTGATTTTATGTTTGTATTTAAGACTATATATATATAAGATAATGAGGATTATTTAAACTATATATATATATACATCCCAAAGAAGAGAGTTATGTATATAAAAATATTATATAGCAAAGAAAAGAGATCACCTTTGAATAAGACATATTATGGGAATATGTATGCATGGAATTTTGGTAGTATTGGTACAATACAAATATATATAATATTATAGAAATATATATAATATTATAGGGTTAAATGGACATTAGAGATAAATTATTGATTGGGAGTCAGCTATAATCTATAAATACAAAATAAATGTTATGCACCAGTCACATGGTAGTAGTGGCGCACTACCAAATGAAGTTAATGAATTAGTATTTAAGTATATACATAAGAAGTGGGAGTGGCGAATCTCCACAAGTAATCTGTGGGAAGTTGTCTCCTTATTAGGGAAATTACCTTTTTACCAAGCTGCCACACGTTCCATACGGTTATTG
Organism: Larix kaempferi; assembly: GCA_027924585.1. Taxonomy (NCBI): domain Eukaryota; kingdom Viridiplantae; phylum Streptophyta; class Pinopsida; order Pinales; family Pinaceae; genus Larix; species Larix kaempferi. The sequence continues at coordinate 6,519,209 of BSBM01000073.1, forward strand.
AAACCTACCATGTGTTACATGGAGGGAGGAGACCCACTCATTCTTAAGGAAGTAGGAACTCGGCAATTTGGGGGGAAGAGCTATCATAGCAGAGGAAAGATCTAAACCAGGAAACTCTATTATAGATATTGTGAGCCTGGGGCGGACTTTCCTAGAGGAGACCAGGTTGGAAAGGGTGCTTATGACACTGCACAGGGAGAGAAAGAATGGATGCACTCGCAGGGTAGATGGCCAAGCGTTTTGAGACGTGAGGAGTCTGTGTAAGAAACCGAGCTGGTGGTTGCGTGCTGCTCAACCCACGATGGAATCCAAAGCTTCGATCTCGCATTTTGAAAACCATGTGCATGGTATAAATGATTAGAGAATATTTAGCAGAAAGCATGAACCTTGGCAAGCACATGGAACATAGCCTAGCATTGTTCGCTGGCTAGAAACTCTGTATATCTACATATTTATCTCTACTACCGCTATTTAAGTTTCTCGGGATGGTCTCTTATGCTGCGATCGGGATTCTTACTATAAAAATGTATGTCTACTGTCGAGATGGCATCTGTCGCTGCGAGTTTGATCACCCTATAACGCCGGATTCCGATGGCTTTCTGATGGCCATTGTCTTGTTTAAATACCAGTTCCTCTGTGTTGTATGTCGATAGGCATGGTGTGAATTAGTGTGAATTAGCTTAACAATTTTTAAGATTGACATACTGTGTGACGCCGGATTCAGACGGCTCTCATCTAGTTTTATGCTTAGTTCCTTCGTCTATTATTCTGCATAGAGGGTTGAGTTAGTTAGAAGTGGTTTGATTGAAACAATGTGTGTCTCCGGATCACGATGGATTAATCCTTGCTTAATTCTCGGCCGTATCTTTTGTGTTTTCCCTGATTATTGTTGAACGATTAAGCTTTCGCCAGCAAACCAGCAATGCAATGGTAGGACCTTGCTCGGCGACTATCAAGTCCTTGTTGACTGCATCTAACGTTCACTCCTACTCGGCGTTGGGACAAGTTTCCAGCTGCTAAGCAACTGTGTGTAGCCTTCCTCGTGTACGGTCATTAATGTGTTTGATGCCGTGTGTCCTTCGGTTGGTAGTGAATCGAGTCGTGAATTTTAAACTCATGAAAGGTATTTAGTTTTAAATATATGGATAGCATTTGCATAAATATGTAATGTTCGATCATCAGGGAATATACATTTAGAATTCAAATATGAAGGGTATTTAGTTTTAAATAAATAAATTGCACATGCATAAATTATTATGACGTTTCTTCATTGTGTTTTAAATGTTAATTTTCTACACAAATTGGAAATATAATCGGGATTGAGGGATTGTATTGATTTATCAGTATGGTTATATTACAAACATTTCGTTTCATATCCAGCTTATGAAATGCTTTTATTCTTTGAAAGGTACGTAGGTTGAATAATTACTTAAGTTTCTTATAAAGGAGAATTTTCCCTTTTAAACACAAATGTTTCATGTTATAAACTTGGATATTATGTAGGAGCTATTTGATGATATCGATACATATGATGTGGTAGACATTTGATAGTGTGTTTAGTTATTCAATGTTATCAACAAAGGCATTGTATGTATTGAATATGGTGGTTCTCTTATAGTAGATCAAATGAGTATAGTGTTGATATTTGTATCAATAAAAGAATATTAATTAGTATTGAGTGAGCAAGCATAAAGTCATAGGTGGGATGTTCAATAGAATTAAAACTTAATAAGAGATGTGGAAAATTCTTTGACCTCATCAACATACTTGGGTTACATTTAAGAGAACCTTCTTCATTCTATCTGCAATAATTTTAGAGATTAGCTTGTATAACAAATCGCAGAGCGCAATCGGACGGAAATCCCCAAATGATAATGGCTTATCCTTCTTCGAAATAAGTGTAACAAATGTAGAATTAAGTCCACCCGGGATATAGCTGTTGTGCTTGGAGAAATTAACTAAAGCCTGTAATTCACTACCCATCATGTCAAAAAAGTGAAGATAAAGCTCCATCGGCCACCCATCTGGTCCGAGGCTTTTATCTTTTGCAAAGACTTTTAAAGTCCGTTCAATCTCTTCTAGAGATACCTCAGCTTGAAGACAGTCGGCTTCCTGCTCAGAGAAATAGCGAGGATATAATGAAGCAACTTTTACCTGATCAGTAATGCAGCAATCACCCGGATCAAAATATAAATTACTAAAAAATGATACCGCCTCTGACTTGATGCAATCCATACCTGACAGCTGTGCCCCTCTGTCATCCATGATCTCCCATATATATTTAGAGTTTCGTCGAGCAGAAGCGAATGAGTGGAAAAATTTAGTGTTTTTATCTCCATGGGAGATCCAAATGGCACGGCTCTTAAGCCGCCATTCCTTTTCTACTTGAGTTAGAATCTCCTCTTTTTTCTGCTCCAATTGTTTCATAATTTCAAAAGAATCAAGAGAAAGAGTGTTATTTATGTTTGCATGGATGGAAACCTGCAGCTTCTTTTCAAGGGTCCATAGCTCCTGTCTGTCTTTCATCTTTTTTTCTCTAATCCATTTTGTAACTGACTCTTTTAGACCCCTTAATTTGTAACAACATTTTTGCACCGGGTCAGAATCAGGAGTCTCACAATTCATCCAATAAGTTCGAACCATATTACAGAAAGAGTCATCATCAATCCAAGAAGCATTGAACTTGAAAGGAGAGGAATGTGGAAAAATAGAATCATCTAATTGGAGCACGATGGGCCAGTGGTCTGAGAATTTATAGTCATTTACCCAAGACCGGTGTTTCTGAAAGATCTTTAATAAACCAGCTTTGACAAGAAATCTGTCCAAACGATTGTGAATCCCCTCACTACCAAATCTGCCATTGGTCCATGTAGGGGACAGAATATGAGGTTTTACATCAACTAAGTCGGCATCACGAAAAAGCTGAGAAAAGAAATTAGCCAAATCGTCCATCCTGGCAGCTGCTCCCCAAATTTCTGATACATGACAAGTTAAATTTAAGTCCCCTGCAATAATCAAATCCTTTAGGTTCAGAATGCCAGACCCCTTCAAAGATAACTAGAAACTTTGTCTCTCCCGATAGGGAGCATAGCAATTTAAAATGGAAACAGTGTGCTTGTTTCTACAGAAATATCCTTTTAATAATATACCCCATGGAGTGGAATATGACTTAAGGGAAAATATATTAGGATCCCAGGCAACAGCAAGGCCCCCCGAAAGGCCACAGGAAGAAACAGCAGCCACCTCCCAGGAAGGAAGAATTTTACTCAACTTGTGAATGGCAAAGTGATCATCACACATAGTCTCTTGGAATAAAATGATAGAAGGGTCAGTAGATTTGTATAGGTTAGATAAGGCCTGAACCCGAGACACCTTACCCAAACCCCTTACATTTAGTGATAGCAAAGACATCAAGAAACTGCCATGTTGGGGGACAGTGCTCTAAGCCCCAAGGAACAATCCTTCTCCTTTTTATCAGCCTCCTCCAGTCGCCGAGACAGTGAGGTAAATTCTGAGCTATCCTGAGCAAGTTTTTTCTTCTTACCCCTTCTGATGGTAACATTCTGAAAATTTAAGGAATGAATAGGCTTTGCTGAAGATCCACAACTCGGATTCCTAGAATAAGAAGGTAACGGAGGGAATTCCTCTCCCTTATTGGAAATGAGATAACCACTTTCAGACAGAATACCATTGTCCAATGTATCTGAAGGTATGTCTAAAGCAGCTAAATTTGCATGTCTCTCCACAGACTGACCCAAATTTTTATCCCAAATTTGCAGTGAGTCCACATTACAAGACACAGAAGAAGGTTTAACCAGCCCTAGCTTATCCGAAGGGAGTGATGACGAACCTAAAGCATTGTTTAAAGTAGACCCACTAAGATTAGGGTTTGATAACAAATGACTATTCTCGTGCAAAACAGAACATTCATCATGGAGCAGCAAAGAATCCGATAAACCCTCCACTTGTGAAGGAGTACCAGTCTCTAATTTACCCGACGAAAGTGCGAGAGACCCCAAGATGCTAGAGGGATTAGGGATAGACGGTATTTCTACATCAGGTCGATGTGAGGGTGACTCCCCATCCCCAAATAGCTTACGACCTACTTTCGAGACAAGAGGGTTTTTTCCAGAGGAATTAACAAGAAGACCCGTCATAGGATCGTGACGAAGATGGACTTCCCCTTTCAATATACGACTAGATAGCAATTTCTCCGAGGACTCAATAAAATCAAGCTCAGCATTTGATAATTCAGGAAATTTTAAAGGGGTTTCATGCAATATCTTACTCGGAGTCTCTGAAGAGGGTTTAATAGCACCAACCCTAGGAGAAGAAGAAACTGTATCAGGAGAATCCCGAGAATGCTTCCGGAGAGTAGGACAAGCTGCTCGAACATGGCCAATCGCATGACATGAGAAGCAACGAAAAGGTATTTTAAGGAAATCTAGAGTTTGTTTCCAAACCCTAGATCCCCAAGCAATAACCACCTCAGCAGGTAAACCCAACTTCAAGTCAATCTCCACCATAACTTTTACATAACGCCGATCCATGCCACAGAAATTATGTTTGTCAAATCTAATAAATCTCCCAACAGAATTTGCAAGCCTCATAATAAAATATTCTGTCCATAACTCGATGGGGAGCCCCGGGATGATCATCCAAAGATGTCGGAGGGTTTGCGCTTCATTGATAGGATTAAAGTTCAAGTGCCACCGCTTGAGGAATAGGGAACCCTCTTTGAAATTCCAGAAAGAAGCCAAGATCGAATCGATATGCTCCGCCTCCGAGAAAGTAAACAAAATCCACCTGTTTACCAGCAAATTAATGCGCGGAGCCATACCAGTGAGAGGCACCCAAACTTTGTTTACCCACTCAGTAAGTTCGAGCTTAGAAGCTGAAGTATATTCAAGTCGACCAACAATGGCCCGCTCAGCAAGAATGCGAATTCTGTCGAGGTTATAATCCTCGTCAATGTCCAGTCTACAAATCTCTCGTCTGGCCTTGTATGTCTTTAGGGTTCTTTTGTTGCGAGCCTTCAAACCCCGAAGTTTTCCATCACCAACCGGGCAACCAGAGTTCTCATCCCGTTCCAACAAAAGATCCTGCTGAAAAGGGTTTTGAAGCTGACAAGACTATCCCATGATGAGCACCACTCCCGAACAAGGAGTGTGGAGCACAGCTGTCGGTAGACAGTACAAGGAAAGCGACAACTGCCAACAAAAAGGTAAAAGGAAACTTCCAAAAGAATCGCCAAATACACCAAGAAAAGCCAAGAATATGGAAAAAGGCCAAAAATGGTGGAGGGAAAAAAATCAAGAAAACCAATACCCATGAGTGCAGAAAAAACTAATAACTATGTAGCCAAAATGAAGAATGTAAGCTTCCGACTAGAATGATAATTCCCACTTTTTTTTATTCTTGGTTGGTACTAGGCTGATTCGACGAATCAGCTTGACTCCAAGACGCCGAAAGCCACATACTTCAGATCAACCTTCAGAATCAAAGATTACTGCAAACTCGCAAAAAACCCTAGCAAAAACCCCTCGAGCCATCCTCCAAAGCCCTAACGCTCACAAAACATTACATCATATATGTGTCATGCCAATTAACACTTTAACACATTTACATACACCTTTAAAACTCATAAATTTAAAAATATTTCAATATAATATAATAATTGATTTAAATATTTTTAAAATAAATTATTCATTTTATTGAAAATAAGAAGTAAAAACATAAAATAATAATTTAATTTCAAAATTACACTATAGATGTTAGATGTTAAATTATTGTTTAAATATTTTGTACAAGAACATACTAAAATTTACACAACATATCATATTATATATGAGAGGAAAGGGGCTGCGGCCTCCACATAAAATCTTATTAATACTCTGCCAATATATTCAATATTAATATAATAATCTACAATCTGCAAATACCCAACCATGTCTCTTTTTCGGAGAATATTACATTAATGTTTCCATTAATATTATTATCCGATTTGAAATAGATCTAAAATTATATTTACTAAATTGAAACTGTTTGAATAACAATTATACAAAATTGAGTTGGTCTTGATCTAAACAAATTCAATTTTCCCACACTTTTAAAATATTAGTGTCTATGCAACATTGAAAATATGAATATATGCTCAAGGCAAGCCTAGCCTAATAATACAGGATATGTTAATTTTTGGGGGATAGATGAAAAATAAATTTGAATTCATACTCATAATTGAAAATGAAAGGACCAATTAAAAGAAAAATGAAAAATAAACCTATTTTATGAAAAAGGCCATGAAGATTGGATTTAAATAAGACCTTTCACAGGAGCGTGAATCAAATTAGCAAGCTTTTTCCGCGCATCACACTACTTAATCAAATTATTAACATCCTCTTTCAAATATAACCAGTTACTTACCTTATCTGCTGGGTTAAGGAACAAAATCTATTCCTGTTGACTTCTCAATATTAACTACTAAATTATGGTATATAATTATAAAAAAAATACCCTTCCTTCTGTTGCTAGCATTGTACTTGAGTAATTGTAATGGTAAGGGATAAGTTATATCTAAGTTATAGAATAGTTATAGGTTCCCTGCCTTTTGACGATTTTAATTTAAATATACTTTAAAATTTAAATTGAATCTCAAATAAATTGAAATTAAAAGTAATTTAAAATGTTAATATCTTCTTTGTATAAGTTTTAATAATTGTATCATATATTCTTGACATTATTTTTATCTCTTAAAATTTAAAATTAAATTATACACTTAAAACAAATCAATTAAAATTGAAAATTAAAACTAATCTCGAATTAAACTTGAAATTCCCTCATATTTGTAGTTAATTTCAATTTCAATGTAAAATAATAAACATCCAATCCTTTGAAATGTAATTCAAAAAGTAAATGTAAAATTAAAATCCGTCTTCGTGTGGGATCTGAAACTAATTTCAATTTAAACTAATAAATTTCAAATCCTTTCAATAAAAATAAAATATAAAAATCCTTTCAAAAAATTGAGGTTAGATTATGCTTAAGCACACGTCGAGTTTCATTGTTTCTGGCTTCCACATCCATTTGGACTGTGTCGGAGCAACTCAATACCACTCAATTCCTTGGAATTGCAAGTAAAACAAAACAACACAGGCTTGAATTCCAAAGGCATGAGCACACGTCAAGTTTCATTACTTCTGGCTTGGGCATCCCTTTGGCCTATGTCGAAGCAGCTAAATACTTCTCAATTCTGGAATTGAAAGTAAAACATCATAGGTTATCGAATTCCAAAAAAAAAAGACAATTTTTCCAACCATCCAAACTACATCCATTAAACTTTTATTGTTTTATCTCTTTTATTATATTTTATTATATATTTCATTTTTATAAATACATAAATAAAGAAATATTTAAAACATATTTAAAAAATTTATAAACAAAACAAAAATATAAAACATTTTTTTTTTAAATCCAAAAAGTTAGATTTGATTTTTATTTTATTATATACAAAATTGTTTCTACTCTATATAATTAATTCCTTCATTGATTTATTTCAATACATTATTACAAACAAAAACAAAAAATAAAATATCCAAAACTATTTTCATTCATTGTATATTTTAAATGTAAATAAATTGTTAACTCATTTTTTATTTAAATTTTGTTAATTTTATTTTATAAATATTTTATGTCTTTAGGATTTATCTTATTTTATAAATAAAATTAATACTGGTTTTCTTTTCAATTTTTTTCTTTCCCTTTTAAATGTATTATATTTTGTTTAACTCTTCTTTTATCATATTTTGGATAAACTAATTAAATTGATGATAATAATAATAATCAGCAGCAGAATTCAAGATTGTTATCCATTTTTCGCATCAACATAACCTTGATTTGGTAAAACAAATTGTCAATATAGGTAATTCTCAGAATGTATGTGAAAATTAATTTTGTTACTTTCAAAGAATGTATTAAAGCTAACCAATGTGCTTATATAAACACTTTTTTAGATACAATATGACATCAGGGGTAATTAAGGGTTCACATTATGTATATTATAATTTGAAAATCATTATATAAACACTTTTTTTAGATACAATATGACATCGGGGTAATTAAGGGTCCACATTATGTATATTATAATTTGAAAATCATTGGTCTTTGTTGGGTAAAGAAAACCATCATCATGGATGATGCACATGATCCTTATGTAGTTGAAACAAATGTCACGGCAGAAAATATACATGTTGAGAATGTAGAGACGGTCTCTAATGGATGAGAAATCTTGAGTAATTCCCTAGACATTGCAGAAACCATGAGAAGCCTAAGAGTTGAATTACAAAGTTGCATAGTAGGTAATGAGAGGATGCTCCTAGCTTAGGAAGAACTGAACCAGCTAAATGAAACCATGCTCCAAATATTAACATACATTCGAAGGAAGATGCACCCTGGACAATGCTCAGAAAATGAGACAAAGTGTGGGACTAGATCAAGAATGAATTCTCACAAGAGGTTCTATAGCTCGAGAAGGGTTTCTAGAGAGAGGAAATACACTCCAAATCTCTCTTCTAGTGAGTAATATACCTCTAAACACTCCACTAAAGACTCAATATGGCCATCTCAAATGAATAGGAGGAAGAAGCATTTCAAGAACAACTCATATAGGGAATTTCAAAGGGCCAAACCTCCTACTTTTGATGGTAAATCCAAATCAGGTCAAGGAGTTAAGGCTTGGATTCTTGGGACAAGGAAGTATTTCCAAGTCCAAGACTACTCAAGGAACATGGAGGCAAGGGTGTCCATATTTACTTTGAATGGAATAACATCTATATAGTGAGATCACTTTAGACAATTCAAGAATATCAATGCAAGGAAGATTGTGTGGAAGCAATTCAATAAATACTCTAAGCAAAAGTACCTCTCAGATACATACTATGATGGAAAAATCAAAGAGTTCCATGAGTTGAAAATGGGACCAATGACTATGGAGGAATATGCCAATAAATTCTTCGAGAAGATGAGATATGTTACGTATATCAAAGATGATAAGGTCAAAATTCAACACTTTCTAAGTGGATTACCTCAATCATACAAAGATAGAATTGAGTTTGATGAACCTCAAACTCTAGATGAAACAATAAGGAAAGCCAAATATTTTTATGATCAAAACAAAAGCAGGCCAAAATTCCATAATTCATGGAAGAACAAGAAGAAAGATAAGTATGGCCAATAAAAATAGAATTCAAGCCTTCTCATTTCGTAAATCAGCAAAGGCGACCATCACAGTGTGTGACTAATCCAACTAATATGATGGGAGATAAGCCAAAAGAAACACTTCAATGTTGGGGATGTTGAAAGGATGATTTTCTTAGAAATTGTCCACATTGAAATGGGAGTGGCAAGCATGTTCTCAACATCCAAGAGGCTGAAATTCTAGGTCAAGTGGCAAGGACCATCCCTAGAATCTATGTTGGACTAGTGGGTGAACAAGAATATCATCAATCAATTTTGGTTGAGGTTTAACATAATATAGCTTAGCAATCTATTTCTATTTTGATTGACCTTGGATATACTCATAGATATATCACTCCTAAAGTTGTTGAGTTTTGTCATTTTAATAAAAAAACCATACTAAATCTTGATTGGTTCAACTAGTCACTGGAACCAATAGAAAATTCAGTGAGATGGTGCAGAAATGTCCATTGGAAATGGATGGACTCTTCACATGGGAAAATATAAATATTTTTCCATGTGGATTTTATGATCTTATCATTGGGATGGATTGGTTGGAAGCACATAAAGTTAAACTTGATTGTTACAACAAGACCTTTAAATGCATGCATAGAAAAGGAAACCCCATGATAGTAAAGGCCATTTCAAATGTGGATTCTATTTGATAGATTTAAGACTTGCATCTAAAGAATTTATTTATGAAGGGTTTTCAATTATACGCAACCCATGTATTGAATAAAACAAAATATGAAGTTCCAAGGTTGGAGGACTATCATGTGTTGCAAGAATTCAAAGATGTCTTTCCGAATGAAGTGCCAAGAATTCCTCTGAAGAGTGACATTGATTTCACAATGGATCTTGTACCAAGAGAGGCACCGGTGTCTAAGACACCTTGCAAAATTAGTACAGCAGAATTGCTAGGGCTGAAAATGCAATTGCAAGAGATGTTGGAAAGTAAGTACATCAAGCCAAGTGTTTTTCCATGGGTAGCACCCATGCTATTTGTAAATATGAAAGATGGAACGCTCATGTTATGTATTGATTGCAAGAAACTAAACAAATTTACAGTGAAAAATAAGTACCCTTTATCTTTAATTGATGATCTCTTTGATCAAATGAGAGAGGCAAAGGTACTTTCAAATATTGACTTGAGCTCTGATTACCATCAAGTGAGAATTAGGGAAGAATAAATCCACAAAAAAACCTTTATAAAAAGATATAAACATTATTCATTCATGGTGGTGCCATTTGGTCTCACTAATGCACAAGCTACATTCATGTGTCTAATCAATAGTATTTTCAACAAGTATTGGACAAGTTTGTGCATGTTTTTTATATGACATTCTCATTTATTCCAAGAATGAAGAAGAACATTAAGAGTATTTAAGATTGCAAGTACTAAGGGGGAATTAGTTTTACACAAAGCTAAGTAAAATTGAATTCTATCAAAAGCAAATTCATTATTTGGAAACATTATTTCAAAGAAAGGAATATTAGTGGATCCCGAAAAGATTGAAGTCATTATGAATTGGGAAACTCAAGAGAATGTGACAAATGAAATATATTTTATGGTTCTTGTTGATTCTCCAAGGTTGCACACCCATAACTTCTTTTCAAAATAAGGGATAACATATGAGTGGACACAAAAATGAAAGAAAGCTTCTAGCATTTGAAGAAGCTTCTCACAAGTTCTCCAATTTTGAAAATTACGAATTCCAAAAAGGATTTTGTGGTCTCTACCAATGCATGTAAGGAGAATTTCTTATGCAAGGAAGTCATGTGGTATATTATGAATCAAGCAAGCTGGATCATGCTACTAGTGATTTAGAGAAGGTTGCAATAGTGTTAAAATAAAAACTTACTTTATGTAATGGTCAATTAGATCTTGGACTCAGGAATTAATAAAGTCACTTTACGAATTTAGTTTATTTTAGGTTTTTATGATTAAGTTACTTTATTACTTTTATCGTTCTATCCCATGATGACAAAGTGGATCGACTTCACCTCATTGTAACCTTTATAAGAAAGATTTCACTTTCTCATTATAACGTAATATATTATGATAACTCTTTCCTGCTATTACATGTTCTCTTTATGTGTTCGATTTTTGTGATATGGTATTAGAGAATAATTAGAGCCTCAAAGATGTGGAGATCATGAATACCTAGGGCCTGATTCCAACAGTGACACTTTGAGGGATTTATAGCATAGCACATCAATGAGCCGAAATGGGTTTCACCGAAAACTAGGCAATGTTTCATTTTTTTTTGAAGCAAGGTCAATTTTCAGTTTGGGGGAAGCCTCGTTTCTTAGGGTCCATAAAGATCTATAGTGATCATTTTTTTGCGATCAGATTTTTTCTTTTACGGATTTTTTAACTATCTAATGGTTGATCGTAGCATCGTAGCATTATATGGGTGCTGATAATGGTTTATCATAACTATCTAATCAACTTTGTTAAGAGTGGAATTGTTAGTTCTTCTCCATTTAAACTCTATTGAAATGTAGACATATCCCCATCTAAGAGGTAAAAAAGACATGGTTATTGAGATTTTGTTTAGTTGAACAATATCCTTAAGATTTAGTAATTAATATATACGATGGCACATATCCATATTGATTTGTAGTGTTATGTTCCATATGCATTAAAGAAGGGATTAGTGGGATTAGTGCACTATTGGGTCATCAAAATTTGGTTGTAGGGTTTGTTCTCTCCGCGTAGAGACCAAGAGATGACTCATGTATGCCAACACCCTCTTATTCAATAGTTATATCCTAGCCCAATCCTCATTCTCCAGTACGCCTATGGGCATTTCCCAATCAACATCGGCACACTCGACAGACTAAAGCAACAATATTAGAGGGATAGATGGGCACAATCAAGTAGTTAGATTCATCACAAAGGGATTCAATAGGCATGTTCAGAAAGTGGATAAGTTGTGATAGGAAATGGGTAGCATGAGGAGCAAGATGTGAAACCAAGAGAAACCCAAAATTGACACTTTCCAAGGTTTTTAAAGCCATTAACACAATGGGATAGATCATGGATAACCATTGGTCCAATTTGCAACCTAAGGAGATTCAATAGTTAGTTCATTGCAAAGTGCACCTATTTTACCCATCTAGGTGATGGAGTGGGTGCATCCAGTTGAGGGAGTTTGCAAAGGGACTTCAAAAGCATTAAGAGGAAAGCTAGTGAAGGTAAAGCATCATCTAATGGGAGCCATGTTGAAGGGTTTCAAGCTCTATGTTGAAGGGTTATTGAGGTGAACAAGAGTTGTTGAATAACATGATCTATAGGATGTAGACACACAAGGAGTGACATAGGTTTTGTAGGAAGACAAGGTGGAAAAGGGAAAGCAATACACAAGCTCATTTGGCTATTGTAATCAAATGGCCTAGTTCTAAATGCTCCTTTGCACTTAGTTTGTGACCTTATCTAAGGTTTTTCCCATTGTACTATATTGTATTCATCTATAATAAATCTTGATAATGCCTATATTGGGTGCCAAACACTTGTGTTTTGGTTTTGAGTTGTTTCCATTATGTCAGTTGTATAATGGCCAAGTATAACAAGGCTTAAATAAGACTTGACACATTGAATGGTTTTCAATCCATGGTTGTATGTGTGCAGTTCATTACGTGTCACAAGTCTAAGGGAAGTTGTGGTCTAGAGTGGGGCGCGTAGGGGTGATCTCTAGACGAAGAGATGTAGTATGTCAATGAGTAGTCTCGGGTGGCCAATTTTCCATTACCAAAGTCTAGCAGTTCTACATAATTAAAAAATGTCGGGCATGTTATTGGTAGAAAGTTTTAGGATTGTGATAGTTGGTATATGAGCCGAGTTCATGTGCTCCTCATTAGACTTGGGAAAGTTTTGTTCTGGAGCCACATTAACAAATGGTTCATAGAGGAAAGAGGAATCACCCTTGGTGACAATTGCCTAAGCAACTCTTGGGTAGAGTAACATCCCCATTGCAGTAGCACAACGTAGATCTAAGACGTGTCTTTGTAGAAGGTAGAGAAGACCAAGAATACCAAGAAGAAGATAGTGTCGAAACATTGAGGCACATGACCCCCAAATATGTAGGCAATGGCTAAATGTGCTAGCACATATTCATAAGCACTTCGACAATGTGAAGGCATTCATGACACGTTAGATAGCGTAATGAGTGTCATCATGGCATTGCGGTATATCAACTAAGGCATGCATGGATGGAAGCATATATGGACAAGTTATTGCACAATAACCTTAGGAAGCACACTCTAGGTAATATTTGGGATTTTCAAGATGATGGCCACTTGGTAAGTTAGACATGGGTGAATCCTATTGTACAGGAGAAACTAGTGCAGAGAATGGGAATCTTCCCTGGAAACCAAGGTGGGAAATTGAGCCAACATTTTTATGTGGAGATCATCTTGAACTGAAGGAAGGTGAGGGAAATGGTTGGCACTGGCACCTCACATAACTTCCTCAAGAGGGAGCTAACGAGAGAACATGGGATCAGAGATCAACCTTGTGGTGCTTAATTCAAGTCTGTGAACTCTAAGTAAGAGCTAGTTTCTGGGATCACGAACAAGGTTCATTCGACTTGATAAATGAAAAGGGTGAGGCAAATTCAGGGTGTAGAAAATGGATGACTTTGAAGTCATATTTTGGCAAGACATTCTAAGCAGGATGAAGGAAATTATCATAGTGTTCAAGGAACAATTGGTGGTCTTCAAAGGAAAGAATCCTTCTGTTGTGAACACAACAATATGATGTCTTGAAAAAATCCTGTGGTTGGCCTCTGCATTGAGTCTCAACAAGGTTGCTTGACAAATGGGTTCATAGCTTTATGTTGCAACATTGAAGGAAAGTGATGAAGGGGGGACGAGGATGCTTGTTTCACCAACACTTTCCTAGGTGTTGGACAATTTTGTAGATTGGATGCCAAAGAACATGTCAAAAGGAATCCCATCGATATCTGTTATAGACCACTATAGAGAGCTTGAATTGTGGGGCAATCCGATGGAAAAAGGATCCATATTGACTATTCATGGTAGAGTTGGAAGAGTTGAAGTGGCAGTTTTTTGAGTTGATAGAGGAAGGCCTCATTAGACCTTCATGATCTCCTTATAATGCACCATTCATCTTCCAAATGAAGAAGTACACTACATAAATCAGATTGTGCTTGGAATGTAGAGCATTGAATGAGCAAATGATTAAGAATAGGTATCCCTTTCCTTTATCCATGGATTGTTTTGAAAAAGTAGGTAAGATACATGTGTTTTCCAAGATATATTTAACAAAGGTTTATTACCAAGTGAGAATTCCAAAGGGGATTGAGGTAAATATAGCTTGCAAGATGAGATATGAGAGGTTTTGAGTTCCTTGTCATGATGTTCGATATGTGGAATGCCATGAAAACATTATGTGCATATATTAACGAGGTGTTCAAGAATTTATTGGATATGTTATTGGTCATATGCCTAGTTGACATTGTGATCTTCAACGAAAGCATGGAAGAGCACAAGGATCACTTGGCATAGGTCCTTAAAGAAGTAATGGAAAATCAACTATATTGGAAGAAGTCTATGTGTTCTTTTGGGTAGCTGGAGGTGTTTTTCTTGGGCCATTGGATTGGGTAAGGGAAAATTCACATGGACCCCAAGAAAGTAAGGAAGATTGAAGACTAGGAGGAACTCAACTCTGTACATGAGGTAAGAATTTTTCTTGTCTTGGTGAGTTATTAACATCATTTTGTAAAGGGGTATTCCAAGACCTCAGCATCCATGAATACCTTTTTGAAGAGAACCAAACATGGTTTTGGCTAGAGAAGTGCAAGGAAACCTTTTGTGAACTAAAGTGGAGAATGGTGTCAACACCTGTATTGGAATTGCTAGACTATGAGAAGGAGTTTGAGGTGCAAATGGACACCTCTTACTTAGCCATTGGCAGGGTTTCATTGTAGGAAGGTCACTTGGTAGCATATGAGAGAAAGAAGACCCAAGAGAAAGAATGGAGGTACCCCATTCTTTAAATATACATGATTTCCATGGTATGTAGCCTACAAGTGTGGAGGAATTACTTATTTGGTAGGTCGTTCATGGAAAAGAAGGACAATGTTGTGACTAGTTACCTTGTTACACAACCAATGTTGTCACTAAAGTAGGCTTGTTAGAAATAATTTTTGGTTGATTTTGACACGATGATTGAGGACAAGCCGATAAAGCTGAACAAATTTGTTGATGGCCTAAGTCAAAGGCACAAATACCCATGATAGTAGTTGAGGAGGATGGGCCTTTGCCAATGCCAACGAAAATTCAAGTGCAAGTGTTGGTAGACATGCAAGACATAATTAAGGAAGAGTTGGAGGTTTACCATACTCCCTTTAACATCATGAAATAGGCAAGGGAGGGAAAGACCGAGAAGTTATGGGTAAAGGGTGGAATTTTTTACTTTGGTGGTTGACTTTATGTGCCTAAGTTTACTAACCTACATAGGGAGCCATTGAATGAGTGCTAATACAAGGATACTATTGCGAGCACATGAAGATGGATGTCTAGGAGTATGTGTAGACTTTCCCAGCTTTCCAATAGGAAAATATTGACACCAAGATGTCGAGAGACAATGGGTAGTTATATCAAGGGATTTCATAACTCGATTGCCGATGAATCAAGGTTACAATGGAATCTTTGTTGTGGTAGACATATTTTCCAAGTATGTGACCTTTGTTCGCACAAAGCTACCTTACTCGGGAGAAGATGTTGCAAATATGTTTTTCAAACATGTTGCAAATCTATTTGGTTTCTTGTTGAACATTGTGTTAGGCAAAGATACTAGGATCACTAGGCAATTTTGGATAGAATTATTAAGGCTTGTGGGAACAAATCTATTGATAAGTTCAAGTCATGCAGGTGGAGGAGGTAAATTGTTTTCTAGGGAACTACTTGAGGCATTTTGTGTGGGTAGATCAGACGAAATGGATAGACTTGTTAGACTCGGTGTACTTTTGTTATAACTTGCAGAGGAGTTCAACCAATGGCTATATTCCAGTTGCGTTAGCAACTAGGAAGTAGCGAGTGTCTTTGCACATGATGTTGACACACTTCTATGGGAGTAACCTATTGTCCTTATAGTTTGACAAGGATTGGAAGGTCTAGTTAGAGAGTGTTCATGTTCGTGTTTGGCTAAACAATGCAATCGAGAGGATAAAGTATTGGGAAGATCAAAGAAGAAGGGATGTGTTGTTTCAAGTAGGAAACAAGGTCTTACTTAAGTTATGGATCAATTCAAATAATCAGTGGGCATGTGTTATGCCTTGCACTAAATGTATGAAGGACCATTTGAGATACTTTAGAAGATAGGGTATGTTTTGGCATTTTGAAGTTGCCCAAACATATAACTTCCTTCCACCCATTGCTTCACATTAGTCAATTGTGAGCTTGTAGACTAAATGACAAGTATCCTAGTAGAATAGGACCATCCAGGGAAGCAACCATGATTACAAATTAGCTAGAACATGAAGTGGACAAGGTGTTCCAAGATCATAGGTTGATGATGCATGGAAAGACGAAATGTAAAGACTACTTTGTGCATTGGAAGGATTCACTTGATGAATAAGACAACTAGGAGAGAAATGAGTCTTTGTGGTAATACAAAGACAAGGTCTGGGAATTCGAACAAAGGAATCTCAATGCTCTTAGAAGAGTGTTGGTTGGATAGTGTCGAGATGGGAATAGGTTGAGTAGAGGAAGGACATAACTTCCTCGATCTCCAAAAGTCCTAAGTGGCTTTCTTGATCAACATGGGTATGCTCGACAGACTACAGAAGCAATGCTACTGGGATATATGGGTGAAACAAGGAAGCTGAATTCACAACAAAAGGGATCGACTAGCATGTTCGGTAAGTGGATGAGTGATCACCAATGGGAAACATGAGGAATGAGAGTTGCGACCAAGAGAAACTACAAATCGACACTTGCCAAGGTTTTTATAGCCATAATCACAGTGGGATAGATTATGCATGACCATGGGTCCACTTTGCAATCAATAGGGCCTTGATAGTTAGGCCATTACAAAGCGTGCCTGCTTTACCTTTAATGATGGAGCAAGCACATCCACTTCAGAGAGTAAAAAAAGGGACTTTGGCTAAGTATAAAGTGGAAGGTGAGCAAATGCAAAGAATCATCCAATGAGAGGCAAGTACAATAGTTTCAATCTCTACATTGAAAGGGTGTTGAGGCAACCAAGAGTTGTTGAAGAGTGGGATCTGTAGAAGGTAGACCCACAGAGAACAATAAAGGTCTTGTAGGAAGACATGATGGCAAGTGACAAGTTGTGCCCATGCTTATTTGGATATTGTAGTGAGATTGTAGCCTAGTGCCAAATCTTGCTTTGTACCGAGGTCACATCCTTGTGCCAAATCCCCGCCATTGTACTAAAGTGTATTCTTCAATAACAAAGCTTGACAATGCCTAGCTTGGGAAATGAACACTTGTGTTGTGGTTGTGACTTGTTTCTGTTGCGTTAACTATATAATGGCTAAATATAAACTATATAATGGCTAAATATAACAAGGTTCAAGTAAGACAACACACTGAATGGTTTTAAGTCCATAATTGCGCATGGGAAGCTCATTAGCTACACCCGGTTTAATCAAAGTGGTAATCTAGAGTGGAGGTATGGGTGCTCTCTAGAGGATGAGTCCTAGTTTGTTGATGAGTAGTCTCCGGGGGCCAATCCTATGGAACCAAAGTCTAAGAGTTCCATGTAATCACCAAAGATGGCGCATGTTATTGGCATGAAGCTTTGGGGCTACGACACTAGCTCTTCTGGCGAGTGCATTCATGTATGCTCACAACTCTCAATTTTTCTATCCATTGCATTCCTTCATGTCAATCGATCTCTACCTTCCATTAGGTAGAGTTGCAACTATTGTTAAATACTCTTTATATATCCCTGCCTATACATTGTTAATGGAGTAGTCTAACGCTTCGACAATTTCGCCCAATGTTAGTCCAAGCGTTAGACCACTCCGTCACTCCCTCCGTTAACAACGCGGGACCCTCCCCTCCTCCAACAACTCTATCCCGACGCCTTTCCACGTCTTCCACCACTGTCCTCACCGAAACAACCCCTCCTTTGAGCTCAGATCCCCGTCGGTCCATCCACTGTCTCGTCGAAGAAGAAATAATTCGTTCAACTCATCCACACATAGCTCGCAGTGGAGGAGGGAGGGTGAGGGAGCCACCAACCCATATCGTAGTGAGTTAAAGTGAGGCAGCGACGGGATGGTGGATGGACCGGCGGGGATCTGCAGTTAGAGGGGCTGATTCGGTGGGGACCATGATGGAAGAAGTGGAAAGGCATCGGGATAGAGCTTCCGGAGGAGGGGAGGGTCCCACGTTATTAACAGACGGAGTAACGGAGTGCTCTAACGCTTCGACTAACGCCGGGCGAAATTGTCGAAGGGTTAGACTACTCCATTAATAACACAAAGGAAGCTCTTTCATTATGATGATGACTTCACAACATCAAGCTCTAAGCACCCAGCAGTGCAGCATTAAATGCTGGCCCGGGTGGATGTCATGTATAGAATCTAATATACAATAGAATGAGATGCTATATATGCTCCTACTCCCAGCATTAAAATAATGCTGTGCAGCGGGGTGCTGAGAGCTAACTCTTCACGACCGACTTAGGTGCATTTGACTCCAAAAGAAGGTCCTGTCACAGTATTGTACGTCATTTAACAGCGGTTGATCATAGCTATCTAATGCACTTAGTTTAGAGCGGAACTGTTAATTATTCTCTCCATTAAACACTTCAAATATAGACATATCCCCATCTCAGTGATTAAAAAGACTGGATATTTAAATTTTGATTAGTGGGAGGCATATCCATAAGATTTAGTAACTAATACATACTGCGGTACAGATCGATATTAAACTACAGTTTTGTGTTGCATACTGCGCCGGTACAGATCAGATCCATTATGAACTGCAGCTTTCTGCGTCAAAGAAGGGCTCGGCCCATTAGGTCATCAAAATTTGGCTGTAGGTGCGCCTCTCTTCTTTCCACGTATGGTGCCCAAGAGGGCCTCAAGTACGCCCACACCCTCTCCTTCAGTAATTAGAGCCTAGCTCTTCTGTCCAGTGCATTCATGTATGCTCACAGCTCTCAGCTCTTCTGTCCTTGGGCATTCCTTCATGGCGATCTATATCCACCCTCCACCAAACATAGTTTTCATTTATTAAGTACCCTGTCAGTGTATCCATCCATGCCCTGCTACGAAGCTTGCATTATAGAAGCTGGGTATTGGCCCAGCATGGCATACCATCGCCTTCAAGTTTATTGTTAATGGAGTACTAGTGATCAGTGACAGGAAAACTGTTGAATTGGGTGAACATTAAGACCTTACATACAATTCCCACAATTTCCCCCTGCTTCAAATTTCAATGGGTGTGAAAGGGAGGATCTGCGTTGATGCGATTTCTATGTTCGTTCTCTATGGATATATATATGGAAAATCCAGAGAGACACCTAAGGTGTGGCTAGTGTTCCATTTCCTTGGGAGAGATAACCAGCAGAGATAAGTAGCATTTATATAAATGTACACAACATATAGTATCATAGCAACTGGTAGCAAGTACACAACATATATCATAGCAACTAGCAGCAAGTACACTATAATAATTTGATTTCAACACTGAAAATGAATAATCAAATCCTACATAGAGTTGCTAGAAACTTAAAAACGACATGGAGCTGTATAATGTGAACTGACCTTTCCATCTTGCAATGAACTTGGCATTCTCGTCCACCGCAGGTAAAGAGATCGATCCTCTTCAAAACTTTTCTCCACGAGAGGTGGTATTGTAATATTGTAGCTATCCCGTTGCTGTGGAACGCACAAATCGTTTACATAGAGCTTCCCGAGACGAGGAAGCTGTATTACTCACCATCAATTGACACGTTGTTCGGCAGTGCATGCTTTCCCTACGTGTTCAACTGTCAGTCTGCTAGGCAGATGAAACTGGTACAACTAATGTGTAAACAAAAAACGGGAACTTGTATATATCACTATGTCCTAAATACAATGGAAGCGGATTTAGGGTTTAACAACAATTAAATTAAAATCTAACTTAATAGATATCGAATGAAATTGGGTCATTATTGGAACATCTTAGAAGCCCACAGAGCCTAAAATTTCAGATTATATAACCTAAAAAATCACTCGCATCGGACCGTGGTATGGACAACGAATTGGAAGACGCGCTCCTAAACTTTTAATGAATCTCTTGCACCTTTGTGGTTTAAATCCTCTCTGGTTAAATCGATTCCCGCAGACTGAAATGCCATCAAATCTACTTTTGAACATCCCTTTAATAAGGGTGGGCGACATAGGATTCACCTAAAATAACCCTAGCCCACAGTAATCGAGTTAATTCTCTTCCGTTAATCTTGCAAAATGTAGCCCACAGTAAAGCAGCCAAAAAAACTCAAATTCCTCATTTCTGCATATTGTAGATTATTTTTTGTTATTTTAATTTTTTCATCTTTTCTTAAATCATTTTTTCTTAATTTCTCCTCTATATGTTTAAGGGTCACAATTAATGTATTATATTTTAGTTTCACTTCAAAAAAATATGATATTCAATTTATTTTTTATTAATATTTTTTATTTTTATTTGACTTTTACTTAAATTTCTTCAAAATTTAATCTCTTTTAATAAAATAAATTTATCAATATCTCTAATATTAATGTCTTATTCTCAATACTCACCTTTCTTTCATGTATTTTATTTTAGTTTTATTTTTAATTGATATAATACCAGCATAGATCCATCTTAAACTAGTATCTATTAAGCACCGAGAGGGATCCAATTTCTTGAGGTGTATTTCTTTTTTTAAATTTGAACTCAAGAAATTTGATCTTTCTTGATTGATAGATCCGGGTTTAAGTTTTAAGTTTTTATTTTATAAACGAACATCTATTTTTTAATTACTTTTCATAATATTTTATTAAAATGAACCAACATGGATTTTTTTAAAAATATTTTCAACAATTTTTTATTTTATGAGCCCACATGAATTTTTTTAATTATTTTGTTACTAACGTTATCACGTTAGATCTCTCCCATAATGGGCTGTAGAGCACCTCATTTCACTCAATGCAATTATTTTTATTTTCTAATATTATATTGTTTTTTATTTATTTAACTTTTACTTAAAATTCTCTCAAGTTAATCACATACAATATCCTTGATATTAATGTAATGTATTGAGTGATACTAAAGTGTTTGAGTGACATGGATGTATTTGTTGTCAGTATCAAAATTTATCAGAATCATACTAGATCCAGAGGAAATATGTCCAATAATTAACGTTTAGCCACATAAAGCTAATTGGACACATGAAAATATCTACCCTTAGGTGTCAAAAAGTGGATAAGTGCCACCATAATCCATCCTGGAATCTATGATTTCTTCCCAATATAAGATTCCTTCTTCAATATCCATTGCCTCCTTAGATAATTTGTCCGCCAGTGTATTGTTTTCTCTGTAAATATGTTGAAGTGTAAATCATGAAAGCATGAAAGTTCCTATCTAATGCGATCACACCAAGGAGTCAAAACAACAACCTGTAACTTATATTCACCACGGGCCCACTTGATGGTGACCCGAGAATCTCCAAAGATTTTAACTTCTGCCAACCCAAAAAGATTTGTCACCCTAACAATCATCCATAAAGCCATAATTTTAGCTTTCATGTTTGTTCCTCTACCACATTTCAGTTTACAAGTATAATAGTGATTATGGTTAAGAAATATTACACCCCCAGCTGCACATTGGTCCCGAGCAACAACCCCATCAAAATAGAGAATATGATTATCAACCTGGACATTCAAGACTGCAACATTTCTTTGAATTCTGCCAGCTTCCTTATTATGATAAAGTGCAAACTGCTTTAGACAAATATCCACTGCCACATTAAAATTTGGTGAATGATTTTCAAATATAGCTAAATTCCTCATGTACCAAATGCTCCAGCAAACCAGTACCGAAAGTATCTCAAAGGCTTTATGAGACAAAATACATTGTGCACAACTAGAGATTATATCCAAATTTCCCCAATCATTTGAAATTCTGAAAATATGACAAACTCTTTCCCACACTAGTTTAGAAAATTCACAAAAACTAAATAAATTTGAAATATTTTCCTCATTAGCTTTACACAGGCTGCACATACTTGCACCAATCCAACCCCTCCTAATGAGATTATACTAGGTCTTAAGTCTGTTCATGAAAACAAACCACATAAAGCACTTCATCTTGATAGGAATCTGCCACCTCCACACAGATTTATACCACCATTGATTAGGAAAGATACATTTTTGCCTAATGATCCTCAAATAAGCATTTTTTGCCGTCACATTTCCTGTCTTTTCATTCCCCATCCATAATAGCTTATCCCTTACACTAGTAGCTCTGCAACCAGTCTCACTTAAGGATCTTATATAATAATCCCATTCAATTGCATCAAGACCCGTCAACCCTAAATCTTGTGAATTATACCAGTATCCTGATGTGTTTTTCTTAATAATCTTATTAAGGGTATACCAACCAAACCTTCTGATATGTGTCAATATGTTGTTGGATAAACAATAAGAGCCCTGTAACCCCACAATCGGATCCACTCCGATGGATATGTCTTTCCCATCACCCAATTTCCAGCAAATTTCCACATCTAACCACTTATATACTTTTAAGAACCCATTCCAAATGGGCGATACACCTTTAGTCTTCTTAGCAGGGTATCTTAACCAATGACTGATATCCATTTTAATATATTTCGAATGCAATACTTCCGACCACAAAGTTCTGCTGAATAGTCCATGCCAAAAGGATTTGAGGCGCAATGCTTCACTGAAAGAGGAAAGATCCTTTATACCCCATCCTCCAGCACTCTCCGGGATACATAATTTGTCCCAACCAATCATCACAATGGCATTCTTATTCCCTCCACCAGACCAAAGAAAAGTGCTAAAAAGCTTATTCATAATTTTTATGACAGCAGTGGGAATTGGCAGAAGAGAAAGCCAATAAACCGGAATACCAGATAGGACAGATTTCAATAAAACAAGCTCCCCCCCGATAGATAAAAATCTGAAGGACCAATGTCCTATGCGCGCTTCCATTTTCCTGATCAACCACTGCCAATCTTGGATCAAGTATCCATTGGGTTTTATGAAATACCCTAGGTATTTAAAACCATCTTACATCAAGCAAGCTTTATAGGGCAGCAGCCTCTGAATATTGTTAATCTCCAAATCATCCAGACAATTAATAAGAAATGAAGACTTTTGTAAACTCACCTTCATGCCTGACGCGCTGCAAAATAAATTTATAATATCACAAGAGACCTTCCATTCCTTATCAGAGCTTGAGCCAATCAACAGAATATCGTCCACAAACAGTATGTGTGACAGAGACAAGTACCTGGTCACTTTTATACCTTTGATAAAACCTTCAGTCTTTGCTTGAGAGATTAAAAGGCTCAAACCATCGATAACCAATAAAAACAAAAGTGGTGATAGAGAACATCCTTGGTGAATACCTCTAGAACATCTGAAAAATTCAGTCGGATCACCATTCACCAACATTGCAATATTCATGGAGTTCACACAAGCCATGATCCAATTGATGATCAATGGCGGAATACCAATTTGGATAAGAACAATCCTCAGGAAATCCCAATTCACAAGGTCATATGCTTTTTCCAAGTCCATCTTGAGAATAACAGCCTTCTTTTCCTGAATTTTGATAGAGTGAAGCAACTCCTGTGTTATCCCCATAACATCCAATATCTGTCTTCCATCTAAGAAGCCAAATTGTTCTTTGGTAATAAATTTTGACAGTATAGGCTTTAATCTAGTGGCAATAATTTTTGAAACAATTTTATAGGCCATATTGCACAAGGCAATGGGTCTATAATCCCCCAGATGTTTTGGCTCATTACTCTTTGGGATTAGTGTCAAGAAAGTTGCATTAAGAGCACCTGAAATGAAACCCTGATTCTTAGAGTATTCCACCATATTCAATATGTCTAATCCCATGATATCAAAGAAGTGTATGAATAGCTCGACAGACCATCCATCGGGTTCGAGGCTCTTTTCCTTGGCAAAAGAGTGTAAGACCTCCTCTATCTCTTCCAATGAAACATCCTTAACCAGCTCCAATGAGTTAGCATCATCACAAAATCTGGGGTACAATCTAGCAACCCTGAGTTGGTCTAATAAGTCACAGTCCTTTTGATCAGTATAAATAGATCCAAAATGTTCTTTAGACACTACTTGTACCCTTTCTTTTCCAGAGAGACTAGCTCCAGATCCATCAACAATACTCCAGATAGAATTTAAATTGCATCTGTGACAAGCATAGGAATGGAAAAATTTTGTATTTTTATCACCATGATTTAACTAGATGGCCCTACTCTTTAGGCACCACTCCTGTTCTTCTTTTCCAGAATTTTTTCTTTGTTGCCCTCCAACTTTTTAAGAGTATCAAAATCATTAGCATAGAGTGGCTCCACAATGTTCCGGTTGTGCAAGGAATGGATATCAGCTTCAATTTTAGATAAATCTAGAAGATCTTTCCTTTTTTGATCAAGAATCCAACCAGTAACTTTAGATTTAAGCAGCCTAAGTTTATAACAAAAGGAGTCGACTAGATTCAATGCAGGGTCCACTTCCAATTCTATCCAATGATCCCGAACCATCAAACAGAAAGCCTCATCACACTCCTTCCTATGTAATAAGAAACATTATTTATATTCATATAATTATATAATATTTTTTCATTACATTATTTATATTCTTATAATTATATAATGTTTATATATTTTTATATTGTTAGATTACTTTTAATTAATGATGTTTAACTAATAATACAAATAGGATTTCATATTTATTTTACTAATCTCATAAATTCTCTCCCTTATTACCCCTTTCCATTTCATGCAATTCCCAATTTCTAATTTTGAGTCTTTGTAATGTTTTGAATTATGATTCAAACAACTAGAATGTTATGAGTGAATTTTGATTATAAAGTAATTTTGCATGTTTTTCTTTTAAAAAATAATCCACATATTTTGATTTAAAATGATTTGTTCAAATTCTATAAAATAAATTTATTTTATTTTAAAATTCATCAAAATTTTATAGAAACTATATAAAATTATTATAAATTTGAACATTTAAAAAAAATGTAGTCAAATATTTATAATAATTGGAATTTTAAGAATTAATAAGAGTCATTATTTGATGTTTTACACTTTCAAAAATAAAGATCCTTAAAATTTGCCTTTCCTACTACATGAATGTCTAGCTTCCCTCTAATTCTAGGATTCTCATGGTAGCAAATATCGTATATAATGATTTTTTTATTTCAAAGAGTGTACTAACAAGGTGATAAATTACATTAGTGATTTTTTTTTTATTTCCCCAAATCATAAAATAGTGCTAAATAAGAATCAAGATCCTTTGTGGATATGGGTTTCTAGAAGATGTTTTCTCAATCTAACCGTGCAAGCTTTGGAGTGGCTATCATGTTAATTATTGCAAGAAAAAAATCATCATTAACTTGTTACCAACCCATAGCTACAAAACACAATTTAATACAATAATAAATTTTCGATGTGTTAATGATCAAGACTACTTGATTTTCATAACTAGGTTCATCATAAGTAAACTAACACTCCCATACACTCTCATCATCTACTATTATTAATATATTACCAATATAACACATGCATGATCTCAATGAACTCAAAATACATATGAGATCATCACACCTTAGCATTAGTTTCTAACCTAGTTATTTGTGTGAAATAACATCAACTAACATACGTGTACATGAAATTAGTAGTACATATTTCACATCTAAACATAAATATGGAGTCCCACAAATAGTAAACATTTCAATCAACACATATCAGGATCACAAGTCCTATTTGGGTTATCCCAAAACATAAGGACCCTACATCCTAAAATTATGTCTTAAAAAAAAAAGATAAGCAAGATCTCCACACATAACCTCTACAACCTCCCATGTAAATCCAAAGATTCACTAATACCATTAGACCTTAACTTAGTCTGGAATAAATGGCTTCATAATTGATGAACATTCATGTCCAAAATACAAAGTGGTACAACTTTTTGCAACTCATTCATTTTCTAAACATAAGAAACATTAAGGATAAATGTCCAATTATAAAAACATGAAATATATTGTTAGCATTACTCAAATGGTGTGACAAGATCTATATTATAAGAAATCGGCATGAGGTTTTAATAACCTTCAATATTCCAACAAATTAAGGGAACAAATTTGTTCATTTTCAAAACTCAAAGGAACTCTTAATAGCTATGAATTTCAATGTAACCTCTTATCATCTCCATAACACTTACCAATATATTTAGGTTTCTAAAGCCTCTTTTTGATTTCAATAATCTCCTTCTTGGTATCCTAAATAATTTTGAGTCCCAATGAAGCTCTATCCTAAGGTAATCCATTATGTTCATAAAAGGCTCGACTCCGCTAAAGCAAAAAAAATATAAAGAAGAAGGGAAGGAGAAATTTTAACAACTTGTTAATTTCTTTTCTTTAAATTCAATATCATTGTCACCAAAGTTGATGCTCTAAATTTCTTAAAGGGGTGGGTCACTCGAACTTGAAAGTTGAGAGGTTGAGAAACACTTATATAAATCAAAGTGTTTTGGTTACCCACCCCAACTTAAAAGAGTCATTAAAAGTATCTCATATAAGAGCTCATATCAAGGATCACATGTAGAGTTATCATAGCTATTAGAATTGGAAAATACACTTTTCATATTGATTATGATAGTTTATAACATATACTCTCAATATAATTTATATGTACATAATGATAAGTGATACTAAAATTTGATTGTATAAATAATTAATGACATTTCCATAACCTATATGTAAATCGACAATGATATTTTATTTGGTCCAATATTACAACTCTCATTTTGAGTCAATTTGTTATGTATCAAATACATCATGGTCCCAACCAATCATATAGCATTATGAGCTGATGGGGTATTGCAATTCCTCCCATTAAATTTAAATTATACTCCAATATTATATTATTTTCCTTTATATTTCCTTATCAAGAAATACTAGTACTGATAGAGGAAATACATAATATTTTAACCTTAAATTTAAATGCAATTCTATAATGCTTCAATTCCATTAGTATGTAATCTCTCTCTCTCTCTCTCTCTCTCTCTCTCTCACACACACACACACACACACACACACACACACGCACACGCACCTTATAGTCATGCAATTAGACAACCCAACAACCATCCTAGTCAATCAACCCTCTTCTCCCCCATAACATACAAAACAATGAATAGTATCCCCTTCTTTTCTAAATAGTCCCTCTAACTTATATCCAACTCCCTCCATTCCTTCAACATAGGCTAGCTAGAAAATCAATATTTTGGAATTCCAAGGAATTACAACTATAACCTAAGCATTACTTGTATTAGAAAGCTATGATGAGCTCAATCATGGATTCTAGCCAATTTTTCATTACTACTATCTTAAAAATACACATATCGAAGCACCTAAAGCCAAGGCAGAAGCAATAATTATGTCTAGGTACAATGCATAAGTAGGGCGGTTTGTGGTTAGCACAATAGAGCCCCTGGAAAAAAAAAACATATGGGGATATATTACCATAGGATTGGAGAGCCCCTCAAGTCACCTTTGAGACAACATGGATATGTACCTCTATATCTTCTTTCATCCCCCAAAAATCCCAAAACAATAAGGTTATATTTTCATGCTTAAGATGTTCCTTATGTCTTAAAGAAGATTCCCACACACCTCCTCAGTACCATTAATAAAAAATACATCAATAACTTAATCCAATGTAATAATTATGAATTTAGGACATGGGTTATTTAAGTCATTTCCATTATCTCCCTTCTTAAACCCCCTTCATTTCCCCACTTAAGAAATGATATCCCCCCATTAACTCGCGCTTCATTTTTTGTATCCTTTTATGGTTTATTATATTGATGAATGTACAATGTGCAATCATAGATTTCTTACCTTACAACCATCTCATATTTTCATTTACATTACATTTCAGGGATTAAGATTGGGTCTTACATCCCCCACCCTCTCTAACTTTGCATAAACTTGCGCAATGTCCTTAGTGCATCATCGACATTATATACAAAAATAAAAATAAAAAAATTGAATGTTTTTAAACATTTTCCTCCACATTTCATACACTTGCTACACTCTAGATACATATATTTATGCATTGGTTGTGCCTAAAAATTCTTGTGGGTCCACCCTTTGCACTCATGTTCATAGTTTTAGTTGCACCATTATGAAAATTTATTTTCTTTCACAAAGTTCCTTAGCGAAGAGTTCTACTAATTGTTCCTTATATTGTACACATTCCTTAATACCATCATACATACCACATGAATGTTTAAAAAGTTCTCATTTTGAGTTACTTCATTATTTATCAAAAACATCATGAAACATGTTATAAAATGAAATGTTTATTAAATGTAAATTGGTAAACTACTTAATAGATACGATCACTTACAAAATTATTTATACATGAATTCTATGGTCAATACTTATATTCTACATAAATATATCAACGAATACAACATGTAAACTATTGAACATGACTTTATGTACGTTTCATTTTTCCTATTTTTCCAACAAGAAAAAATAAGTACTTTTTATATCAAAGTATAATAAAACTAAAGAGTTCTTTCCATACCAAAAGAGAAAAAATTCCCTTCTAAGAACACATGATGTTAGAGACAAGCTTCTAAAATAACAACGAGCCATCCTACTATTAAGTATTTCTCCCATCACTCTCTATTATAAAGATGTAAGTGTTTAATCTACAAATTATCGTGTTTTATACTTTTCAATGAAAAATAAAAAATTATATAAATAACCAAGGACATAATTACTCAACCATATTTCTCTTAATTACAATATTCTAAGTGCTATATATTTGTTGGTACACTTATCTAAAATTTGAGAAGTGGCTTCATAAATAGGAATGAAAAGAGAAAACATGTATTTATGAAATAAAAAGAGAAATATTATATTTTAATAAAAGAAAAACAAAAATAATTTTAAGAAAATATTTACATGTGTATAATAATAAATGCTTTAAAATTTATTAAAAAAATATTAAAATAAATCATTTTGAAAATTATTTTAAGAAATATCAAAGCTGTTCATTATACATAGTGAATCGTTGAAAACGAAAAAACCTATATTGATAAACTTTTAAGTGTCTTTAATGTTTCGATCCCAAAGCTACACTGGGATCAAAACATTTATCAATATAATTTCCAATCCTTCTCAAATATAGAAATGTTACCAAAATTAAATCATGTACATAAAACCTTGCACATTGGATACTATTAAGAAAGTGCATAATTGTTTAACAACCTTTTTATGATAAGAATACAATATAACCCTCACTTTCTTGTCAAAATCTCAACTTATAATATAAAACATACTTAGGGAAGATGTAGCTAATATATTATTCATGGATGACATATGAGAAAAGTATGTTGCTTTTGACGCTAAGAAAAATAAAAATTAAAAAATGTAGCCAATATATTATTCAGGGATGTGGATGTGTATGGAAAAATATGTCACTTTTGAAAGTTTTATTAAGCTTAAAGAAAATTAAAAACTAATAAATACATGTGAGGGAAAATGCAGTCAATATATGAATTCATGGATGTGTATGAGAAAAATATGTCACTTTTGAAAGTTTTATTAAGTTTAAAGAAAATTAAAAACTTTTTTTTTCAGCCGAAAAAAAAAACGTACTATTGTTATTCATCGAATCAAATAGTACAAAGATATTTCACCTCCTCTAAAGAGTGGTTACATTCTGCATAATTCACCTCCTCTAAAAGATAGAGGTACATTCTATATGAGCTTGAGAGGGGACCATAATCATTCCTATTTACATCAAAAATATATAGCATAGTATGTATCAGCTAGACTCATATCCCTACAGTTCAGAAGACTGTATAAGCCCGCAAAAAGATATTACAAAATACTTTTAGAATATATAAAATTCACCATGGTCCTGGATGCTGGAGTCCATCCACTCCTCCCAGGAAACGTATCCTTCGACACCTGTTAAAGCTCTTTTTGATAATTCATCTGCCATTCCATTATGTTCCCTGTAGATATGTGAAAAGGTAATACTATCCTGCAAATCGATCTCCATTCTGACACGTTTGCACCAATGGGAAAGAGCCAATACATTTATATCAGATTCATTTGAGGCCCATTTTATAGTGACTCTTGAGTCACCAAATACCAATAGATTAACCAGTCCAAAAATATTGGCACATCTCAGAACCATCCAGAGAGCTAAAAGTTCAGCTTTCATATTACTACCTCGACCACAGTTAAGCCAAAGAGTAAAGTAATGATCCTTATTTAAATATATAACACCTCCAGCTGCACACAGCCCATCCTGTGCAGCTCCATCAAAAAAGCAAATGGGTCTGTTAACAATAAAAGAAAAAGGTTCAACCCTTCTGACCACAGCAGGTGTATAATGTTCAGAATAGAGCTTTAACATATTCAAAACAGTGATCCCACAAGCCACAACATCTGTATTTTTATCCTGAAAAGTACAGAGATTCCGGTAATACCAGAGTGCCCAAGATATGAACACCGGAACCTGTATGGAGTCATTGGTTTCTTGATACCAGCAAAGCAATTCTTCCCCAAAATTTGTTTTCCCCCAAACTTTAGTGAGAGTGAACTTTGTTCTGCAAAAATCCCATACTTTCTGACCGAAAGAGCAATGGAGGAAAAGATGATTGATAGTTTCTGAATTATTCTTGCATAAAATACACCAACTAGGACCCATCCAGCCTCGTCTTGAAAGGTTATCCCAAGTCTTCAAAGTACCCTGGAGAGCATGCCACAAAAAAACTTTATGTTTCAGTGCCAAATTCCACTTCCATATTTTTCTATACCACCAGTGTTGTGGATAGATACAAATCTCCTGCATCATCCTGTCATATGCACATTTGGCCGTAACGATACCAGTCTTCTTATTCCCGATCCACACCAATTTATCATCATGCTGCGCCAGGATGATACCAGCTGCTTCCAAAGTTCCAATATAGTTATCCCAGGATCTGGCATCTTCATTATAAAGACCCAAATCCGAAGACAGGAGCCACCTCTGTCCAAGATTATTGCGAATACGATCCAAAGTGCAGATACCATATATTTTCAGATAATCCAGAATCTTGTTATTTAGTTGAACAGGATCTAAAATGCCCATAATATCATCAATACCTATCCTGACAGTCTTTCCATTGCCAACAAGCCATCTAATATCACGTAGAATCCATTCTGATGTTTTCATCATCCCACGCCATAAGGGAGAGCAACCCGAACACAAAAAGAAAATTAAAAACTAATAAATACATGTGAGGTAAAATGTAATCAATATATTATTCATGGATGACATATTATATATGTCACTTTTGAAGGTTTTGTTAAACTTAAAAAAAAAAGGTATGTACAACCTATATAGATTTATATTTTGTAATGGTTATGATCAATTGTCAAAATTATTAACTCTTTCAATAATAAGAATTTAAGATGTCATGAAAATGGATGTGCTTTTGGAACAAGTGTTGAGCTTTAATCATGCTTTTATATACTTTGTCAAATTGAGTTACTTTATTATGACTTACATAAGTGTGAGAATTACATTAAGTTAGATTTAATGAATATGTTAGGACCAATTACATATTATTTATTTAATATGTTTTATTTGTTTATATTTTAGCTAGAGGTTTAGTGAGTGTTGTGTTACGATAAATAATTATTTTTTATATATTTTTTTTTTATATAAATTTGTAATGTTTATTTATTTTTTATTTATGAATATAGTGTTTTGTGGTATCAGTAGTATCTTATATTTTTGGAAAAACTATATCATGATTATATATTGTGGTGAAGACCTTATAGATTCTTGCAACTAGTCAATTCAACCTATAGATCAATAATCACATAGGTATTTTCTATTTCAATAGGAAGTTGTTAGAGAATGCATCTCCACTTAGGAATTCATAGATAAACGCCCTCACAATTCAAATACATTTTTTTATAGATGGGTTACTTCCAAATAATTTAGTTGAAATATAATTTGTGAATGAAATGCATTCCTCTTCAAGGAAATTTTGCACATGAATTATAATGATTAATTATACTTTGAAAATGAAATACAGAAGTTTGGAAAGAAATTTTACACATTAATTATAAATAAATATAAATTCACAATTTTTATGAAAAGTTTTAATTCTAATCTTATGTCTTGTCTACATGACTTTGTGCATATCTAAGCTTTCACTTTACTATTAATATATATATATATATTAAAATTTATTTATCATTATGTGATTATTTCTTTTCAAATCTCATTCATACATCTCTTACTAAGACAAACAAATGGAATTTATTCCTATCTCTTAATAATTAATTAATGTAAAAATTAATAAGATATTATTTTATAAGAATTAAAATATCATAATAAGTACCACAAAATGCCTTAAACCATAAAAAACAAATTGAAAATGAGTGGCACATATTTTGATGTTTAAATATAATTTTAGTAATCTAGAATCTTTGTATTAATTTACATGGGTTCCCCACCATAACTAAAATTGTTAAGATGAATGTGCTTGAAGTGGCATAATTAAAACAAAGAGAAACTTGAGCAACACTTCATTCAAAGTAAATATTCAAGTTATGATGAATGTTGAGATGATGGATGCTAAGATGGGCGCAGGAGTGGACCAAATGTAAAGATTACTAAACGCGTACATCTATTTGTACCATGATAACAACTTAACTTCAAAGAGTGATGTTACACACTTTCAACACATACAAATTTATAACATTCTTAGTACAATATTGTAAGCTCAATACTTAAAATATGGCTAAATTTTAATAACATCAAGATTCATAATGCTTTCAATATTTTCTCCATTTTAAGTTTTCAATCGTTAACATATGATTAAGAGTTTTACTAATATTGAGATATGGTTTCAATTTTTTATGGTCAAAATAAAACTCCATTTAACTTACTCCATAGCCATACAATATAAAATTATATATGTTTAATATTAATGAATAATTATTTAATATTAATGAATAATTATTTAATATTAATGAATAATTATTTAATTACTTTAATAACTAATTCAAATATTTTAATTACTTAAAGATTGTTTTCATTTTCTTATACTTTTTTATTATAATAATGATTGTGTAAGTTTACTCTCCATGTTGGGTGTCTTGTAGTGACAACTCAATTCACAGGAGACCGGGTAGGTGTACACATGGCTTGAGCTGGCCATAATGTGGGAAGTGGAAGTTCCTTCTCCCTTGTGCAAAGGTACTATCGACACTCAAGTTCGTAACAGTTCATGTTCAACATTTAGATTCCCATTATGAAATTTATTTTTTACTCTTTCAGCCGAGTTCATGGCTCCTTTACGGACATCCAAGCTTTAATCAAACCAAAGCATATGGACGGTCTTTATCATTATGGTGGTAACCAACATGAGATTCATTTCTTGGATGACTTGGAGAGATGTTGTGGTTTGAGACTTTAGGATTACCAAGACTCTTTGGGTTGCTCCCTATTTCATATCTTGGGGATTCTCTCTGGTGCAATCATGGTTGGAGTAAAGAGGACCGAGCGCAAGAAACCTGCTGGTGTTTGTTGCTCCAATATGCCACGAGTTATGGCATAACAAAAAAAAATCCAAATCCATATTCTCTAGCGTGATTTATACAACAGTGCATCGTCATCTTAGTGCGAGGAGGCTCAGATTCAAAAAAACCTTGACCATCCTGATCCTGAAGGTCTTATTGCAGACATGGAATGACTAATGGATGTCCCTGGTTCTACTTGATTGCGGGAAACTCGATACATCAAGACCCTTACTCTCCTTTGGTGTATGAAGTCTTTCTTGGGTCAAGCCATTACAAAGTGCAGAACAGGCATGATTTTGGAGGATGGTTGGGGTATTAGTCTAGAGGACATAATGGAATGTATGGAAGGATGGATTCATCGCTTAGAAAAATATCATATCAATTTTGATGTTATACTTAATGCTTTGGCTCGCGAGCTTACTGGAAAATGATTTAGCAATCCCTCCACCACTTCACTCTATTCTAGTCTCATATTCCACAGGTAGCCAATTCCTCAATCTCACAACGAGCCTTCCAAAATGAAGGTGAAAAGTGACTCAATTGCTGGGACTGGTCATTTCAATAGGGCATCTTGCAATAGCCATGTTGGCTGCAAAACTCCTAATTAATTTCTTATGAGAACAGTTTGCAGATGAAGCTTTATTTGAGTTGATGGTCTAACAACTTGTTCAAAATAATGGAAACATAGGTAGAAAAATATTGCAATAAACCTCGAACATTTGTATGGCTTAACTATTATCTCAAGGTAGGTTTAAGCACACGCAATAACAAAGCCAAAGAAGACCTGATCTAACACGGAAAAAATGCAGATTGGCATTTGGCCCTTACAAATGATTTACCAAGAACCAATGCTGACCTTGGACTTCAACAGTGAGGGTTTTATTGTTGTTTTAGGGTCTGAAATTATTGTAAAAGTGCCCAAAATTCATTCAAGAGTGCCCATATTTGTGAATGAGATCTTTTTATGCCTTTTTTTATTGTCAAATGGGGTTGTTCATGCCCAAATTTGACAAAAATCTTCCCAACTGGCTAAAAATTCTCAACAGTACTAGGGAAATGCCCAGTTTGAATTTTATTGTTGTGAAGACTCACATTACATGCCACTTAAAGCAGCAAACTCAACCCAAAATTGTTGTGCAAGGATGTTGTGAGGTCTAAAAGTTCGGAAAATTGACGTTCAAAGCTCATTATGCTCTGGCCATGTTTATTCAAGGTCTTTTTACTACTGGTCTACCAATTATCTTTCATGAATTTGAGTTCAACTATCAAAGATATGGAGAGTTCAAATTATGTATGAATCATGTTATGGCCATAGAACAGACACCATCGTTGAGAAGGACCCTTTGAAATATTTGAGCTTTGAAGTCTAAAACAAATTTCAAGTTCATGGGCCAAATGATTATCAAATGTTTAGGACCTTTTCCAAGTTTGAAGTGGAAACTTTTGAATGGCAATTTGAATTGATTCTTTAAAACATGGATGATGGGCCATCTTGAATTTTCTCTCAACAAACTTTTGCAACTTTATTCCTTCAAAGGTTGGGGATATTTTTGCGTAAGGATTGAGCTCTTAAAGTGCATCACTCTATCTCTTTTCCCTAAAAACAAGTCCCTACATAGGAAATGATTTGGAAAAAAGAATGTGGGCCTCGATGAGACTAGTTGATGCATCAACTTCCTGGCAGTGAAAATTTTGCATACTTGTTCTTGACATAAGTTTGTGGTCTAATGGAAAAATTGGAGAAATCACTAAGTTTAGGACTCAATTTACATCCTTGTTAGAGATGACACTTTTGCAGTAACTACTGGGTATCGTTGTAATTTCACCTATTCGTGCCCAACAATAAGTAAATATTATCTTGGTAGAAAAAAGAAAAGATGCCAACTTGATATTCAAAATCGCCAAGTTTGTATAGGAATAGGCATTGTATTTTGCAATTTCAAAATTGTAAAGTCTGTTTAACAAGAGATATTGTATTTTTCAATATAATATATATATATATATATATATATATATATATATATATATATATATATATATATATATAATCACATCAAGATATTCAAAATTGCAAAATCTATTTAGCAAAACGCAAGGATTTTTCCAGCTTGTGGCTCTTCCAATTCTTACACAATCATACATCTCTTATCTCCCAAATTGAATATAGGATATCAACTTTGAACATTTGTCATGATGCAATGACCTCAACAACCTAAGAAAGTTTATCTTCTAAAAGGCTCAGCTTCTAGGATATGGGAGAAAGAAGAAGTTAGATATATAACCTAAAAGCTTATTTCCAAGTTCTCGTAGCAAAATGCAACATCGAAAAAGGTGCTTAAAATCTTTTGTTTCCCCATGGAAGGGACATTTATATTGTGTCAAACCTAATAATTTTATATATTTCTTAGGACCCAATTCACCAAGAACCAGGGGTCTTTCTCTTAGGTATAAATAGACATGGATCAAATTTGTGTAGTTTTAAGGAGGTTCTAGGCACACATATGAGTGAAACCAACAACAAAGGATGGTGATTATCAATTCTAGGTGTATTTACATTATTATACAACAACAATAATGACATTCTCAATAACCTCCTGATCAAATTAATAGGAAGGATAGATTTGTAGGCAAAATTTACTAATTTATGGGCATGTTTAACCCCAAACAATAGTCATAATCAACCTTAAAAACTCATCATTTGAGTTTTGGGGAATCCTATCATATTCACAATTAAGAGAGGGGTCTTATCCACTATTTGAAGAGTTTCAATCCACATTTTAAGCCCTACAAACTGGTGTATTGATTAATGAAAATAAGATGTCGTCCAACTAAAGAGTCATATTTCTCATCATGCGCCATAAACTATGAAATGACTTGCATTAGAAGTAATCTAGCATACTTAAGGGAGGTCTCTAGCCCTTGAGATCCCTCCCTCACATATATTTGTTCTTGGGTTTGAAGTTTATTGTGTCACTTTGTAGGGGAATACTCCCTTGGAGGATAACTTCTCTTTATTTTATGCCATATGTGGAGGAATGTTCCACCACTTTAGACACCATCTGAAATTTGGTCCACGTGATCAGGACATTGTTTTTTGGAGTGTTACTTCTTGAAGCACATCTTGAAGTTTTGTGGGACTTCTATAGGATTTTTGACCCACATCAGTAGAGAACATTTTTCTACTTTGAAGTTATCATGGGATATCCTTTGTTACTATAAGGATTTTTTTGGGAGGAGCACCCTTTTAAAGAAAGTCTTTAATGGAGGATGTTGCTCACCTTGCTTAGCATTCATTGCACACATTATGGAGATTTTTTGGTATCTTGGGAGATTTTAATTTGACTTTTGTTTGATATGCAAGCCTGAATTACATTTATGAATCAATGACTCGGGACCGATTCAGACTCAAATGAGCTGACTCAACTAGTTTTCTCAATGCATAGGGTCAGAAATGGGAGTCTACTAGAACTCAGGATGGTCTAGTTAGTGGGAATCAATGGCCATCTAATTGGCTTCTATCTAATATGGTTTCCACTCTATAGCAATAACTAAAACAAGTAAAGTTAAGGCAAGTAAAGAACTAGAGTAATTTGTTACAGATCGATACCAATAGTTCTTTAGTATCAATTTGCATGCGACAAGCTCTACTCCCCATTCGCTCCACACTCTGGCCAGACATAAAGAAGTAGAAATCAGAAAAATAAATCACAAGCTTGGAAATGCTTCGAATAAGTACCAACAAAAAACACGTATAGAGCATCCATTATTAAAGATGAATAAAATAAGATAAATGAAAGTGATGATATACGGAAATTCAGGTTATCCAAGGCTCAATGCAATGCAACCTTGAATTGATAAGCACATCTTGAATTCCTAAAAGTTTAAACATGGCATTTTCTCCAGGTTTAAACCATGCTAGGGACATACTAGACCCATCTAAATATGGATCTTATATAAACTTGGCAGTTGAGGTTGCATATATTGAACTCTAATATTTGATACAAGTAACATGTGCATGAAATCCTACTATGCATCCTTGAGATTCTAAATATTTTTATCAAAATCAGATTAGATGTGTTTGTTCTAATATCCATATTGAATGCACTCAATGCATAGTCTAGATTCAATGCATAATTACATTAACAAATGCTAAGTATTGATGAATCCCCTCATGCCCACTAGGACTATAGAGAACCTCACTTCTATGTATGCATATTTTATATTCAATGCACTATCTAACACACACAAATGAACGCTAAGTGTCCATGGATACCTCTACCCCACATGGGTTGTAGAGCACCTCAATGCAAACTATAGAGACTACCAAAACAGATGATGGGGGTTGACTGAACATACGGGGATAAATAGTATTCAATTGTTGTTAAATCCCAACCCTGTGATTTTGAGTGTTCTGACCTTGAGTATATACGGAAAAATGGAGATTTGTAAAAGCCTAAAATTAAAAATCTAGATAAGAATAATGGAATAACACAAATCTGAATGGAAACCTAGATACTGAATATGATGGAAATTAAATCTCAAGTCCCATTTCTAAATTTCCCTTATTAGCATAAATAAGGGAATTACTTTAGGCACACCGAGAAATTCAATGTTTATGTTTTATGCACATAATAGCCAATTGGTATGTCAAAACAAACCCATAAGTGCTCTAAATTGAGAGCATGCCATTCTTAATGTGGAGTGTTGTACTTAGATTGATCCAGAAGTGATAAAGATGATAAACAAAGGCTGCAATAGGGACAAAAATGCAGATTGGCATTTGGCCCTTACAAATGATTTAGCAAGACCCACTGTTGACCTATGACTTCAACAATGAGGTTTTTATTGTTGTTTTAGGGTCTGAAATTACTCTAAAAGTGCCCAAATTCATTTAATAGTGCCCAGATTTGTGAATGAGCTCCTTCTATGCCTTTTTTTACTGTCAAATGGGGTTTTTCATGCCCATATTTGACAAACAATGTGCCCAACTGTCTATAAATGCTCAACAGTGCTAGGAAATAACCATAATGAATTTTATTGTTGTCAAGACTCACAGTACATGCCACTTAAAGAAGCAAAATCAACACAGAATTGATGTGCAAGGATGTTGTGAGGTCTGAAAGTGCCCAGAATTGACGTTCAGGGTTTGTTTATCTCTAGAACATGTTTATTCAAGGCCTTTTTACTACTATTCTATCAGTTATCTGTCATTAATTTGAGGTCAACCATCAAAGATATGGAGACTTCAAATCATGTATGAATCATGGTATGGCCATAGACCAAACACCATCATTGAGAAGGACCCTTTGAAATCTTTGAGCTTTAGAGTCCTTAACAAATTTCAAATCCATGGGCCAGATGATTATCAAATGTTTAGGCCCTTTTCCAAGTTTGAAGTGGAAAATTTTGAATGGCATTTCTTTCAACCTTTTTCTTGTTTAATTTGAAGAGATTCTTTGAAACATGGATGATGGGCCATCTTGAATTTTGTTTCAACAACCTTTGACAACTTTATTCCTTCAAAGGTTGGGGATATTTTTGCATAAGGATAGATCTCTTAAAGTGCATCACTATAGATCTATTACCTAAGAATAAGCCCCTACCTAAGAAATGATTTGGAAAAAAGAATGCGGGCCTCGATGATGCTAGTTGATGCATCAACTTCTCGATAGTGAAAATTTTCAATACAAACTTTGTGTGGGACATTTCTTTGACCATAAAAAATATTAATTCGTGCTCTATGTGTTTGGTAGGCCATATAATTGAAGATTCTATGTCCTACATCAATTGGAAAAATACTGAACACTTCCATCTCCACCTTGGCTATTTGTACTTACATTTGCAATTGCTATAGGGCACAAATTAGATAACCATCATGCAAGATGCATTGTTGCATATTCTTACACAACCATACATCTCTTATCTCCCAAATTTAATATAGGATATCAACTTTGAACATTTTTCATGTCGCAATGACCTCAACAACCTAAAGAATTTTATCTCCTAAAATGCCTAGCTTATAGGATATGGGAGAAAGAAGAAGTTAGATATGTAACCTAAAAGCTTATTTCCAAGTTCTCGTAGCAAAATGCAACACCAAAAAAGGTGCTTAAAAATTTTCCTTTCCCCATGCAAGGGGAATTTAAACTGTGTCAAACCTAATGATTTTATATATTTCCTAGGAGCCAATGCACCAAGCACCAGGGGTCTTTCTCTTAGGTCTAAATAGACATATGCATTGATGATTTTGGGGTTGAATAATCAGTAGAGAGGCACTCTTCCAACGTAAAAATTTCCAACGACAGACACAATGGTTTTAAACTTTAACTTCAGAATAAGCATTTACTATAGGAACCTATTGGCCAACACAATACATAGACCTTTCCCAAATGTTGTTGTTTCGTGATAGAGTACATACTAAATCTTTGTGTTTACCTAATAAAATAAATGTTTCAATTCTAGGTATGTATCTAGTAAATCCTACCAAACATATACAATATTTATGGCCTTGATTAGGATAAATGCAGTTGAAAATGTTATTTCAAGTTGAATTGATTAAAAAGCATACATGCCTGAATAGATTCTTTGTAATGTGTTTAGGAAGAGTCCAATATAATTGGTTTACAGAGAAACCCTAGTGTACAAATTAATAATTTACTTTTGGTTTGTATTGTGTATATCTAAATAAGAGATCTAAAAACATTCTATAGAATTGGGTGAAATTTCCATAATACAACCTAACACACATACGAATTTTGAAACTCATGAATCATAGGTATATGTTGAGCATGAGAGAAGATCTAAATACCAAAGTAAAGAGATGGTGTGTGCCTCAAAGGATTGTCATTTCAATAGAGCATCTTGCAAGAGCCATGTTGGATGAAAATATCCTAATTAATTTCTTATGAGCACGGTTTGCAGATGAAGCTTTGTTTGAGCTGTTGGTCTGACAACTTGTTCAAAATAATGGAAACATAGGTAGAAAAATATTGCAATAAACCTAGAAAAAATATATGGCTTAGTTATTAGTTCAAGGTAGGTATAAGCACAAGCAATAACAAGACCAAAGAAGACCTTATCTAACAGGGACAAAAATGTAGAT
This sequence comes from Larix kaempferi, assembly GCA_027924585.1. Taxonomy (NCBI): domain Eukaryota; kingdom Viridiplantae; phylum Streptophyta; class Pinopsida; order Pinales; family Pinaceae; genus Larix; species Larix kaempferi. The sequence continues at coordinate 6,560,385 of BSBM01000073.1, forward strand.
TGGCATTTGTCCCTTGCAAATGATTTACCAAGACCCAATGTTGATCCAATACTTCAATAGTGAGGGTGTTATTGTTGTTTTAGGGTCTGAAATTACTGTAAAAGTGCCCAAAATTCATTCAAGACTTCCCAGATTTGTGAATGAGCTACTTTTATGCCTTTTTTACTATCAAATGGGGTTGTTTATGCCCATATTTGACAAAAATATGCCCAACTGTCTAAAAATGCTCAACAGTGCTAGGGAGTAGCCCAGGCTGAATTTTATTGTTGTGAAGACTCACATTACATGCCACTTAAAGTACAAAAAACTCAACCCATAATTGTTGTGCAAGGATGTTGTGAGGTCTGAAAGTCCCTAGAGTTGACGTTCAAGACTCATTATGCTCAGACCATGTTTATTCAAGGCCTTTTTACTACTGGTCTACCAATTATATGTCATGAATTTGAGTTCAAATATCAAAGATATGGAGAGCTCAAATTATGTATGAATCATGGTATGGCCATAAACCATACACCATCGTTGAGAAGGACCCTTTGAAATATTTGAGCTATGGATTACAAAACAAATTTCAAGTTCATGGGCCAAATGATTGTCATATGTTTAGGCCCTTTTCCAATTTTGAAGTGGTAACTTTTGAGTGGCAGTTATTTCAACCTTTGTCTTGTTTAATTTGAAGTGATTCTTTGAAACATGGATAATGGGACATCTTCAATTTTGTCTCAACAAACCTTTACCTACATAGGTGCAAGCCATTGTCATTATAGGGATAAGGTTCACCTTCAAAAGTAGAAATGTTTCAAGAATGCATATGTTATTCAATAAATAACAGCATTTATTTATATTTTATGGACCCTCTGAATATCTATTTAGATGATTTCGTATAGTTAAAGATTTATTTAAGAGGATTCAAATAATTTCAATAATTTTCATTAAAGATCTTTAAACAACTTGTTTCAAATATTTCACAAGTTATTTTGGGAATTTGATTATAGAAAAGGTAGTTTCATGAATTTAAGAGGATAGTTTTAATGCGTCCTTCCTTCCACTTGTGTCGCTTCGTAAATATTTCAAGTTTACCTTAATTTTTTGTTGAGGGGGAATGTAATGTTGTTTTAAAGTGTACTTGTCTATTATAGATTGTCATATAAATTATAGCATGTGTTCGATTCCCATGCTCATACCTTTTTGAGTATTGATATAAGTATGATTTGGATTCCCATAGTTGATACTTGGAGGTGCTTATGTTCAATAGAGATTGGATTACTGTTCTTCTACAAGAGAGCCCAATATTCTATGTTGTAGTTCCAATTACCTAACTAAGTATAAGTATTGATATAAGTATGATTTGGATTCCCATAGTTGATACTTGGAGGTGCTTATGTCCAATAGAGATTGGATTACTGTTCTTCTACAAGAGAGCCCAATATTCTATGTTGTAGTTCCAATTAGCTAACTAAGTATAAAATCTAGTCATAGATTGTAGAATGAATATAGTATTTCCTTTACATGCCTAATTGACTTCATACAAGTATGAGATTGGCTAATGACTAAGGAACAAGATAATTTTATATAGTTTCTACGTATCAAAGGCAACTTAGTCTATGTAACTATATTAATAGAGATCTATGTGTTTGACTATGAACATAATAGATGTGTGATGTTAGGTAAATCTACATGTAATTCCATAACCTTAGATATGTCCATAATCTTAATGAATAGTGGAACCAAAGCCTTATCCTAATATATGATATTGAGGTTACGTTTATCATCATATCTACTTAAGATATATGTACAAGGTTATGCAGAATGATTCATTCACATTAAGTAGGCAATGTAATGCCTTGCCTTCGATTCCCTTTGTTATAGGTCACCAGTGAATTTAATACTGTAAGTGTAGTCTATCAAAGAAGGTTAGTCTATGTAACTATATTAATAGAGATCTATGTGTTTGAATATGAACATAATAGAGATCTATGTGTTTGACTATGAACATAATAGATGTGTGATGTCAGGTAAATCTACATGTATGTAATTTCGTAACCTTAGATATGTGTATAATTTTAATGAATAGTGGAACCAAAGCCTTATCCTAATATATGACATTGAGCTTAAGTTTATCATCATATCTACTTAAGATATATGCACAAGTTTATGTAGAATGATTCATCCAGAAAATGTAATGCCTTGCCTTTGATTCTCTTTGTTATAGGTTGCCAATGAATCTAATAATTCCCCCCCTACATTAATATCTTTGTAGATGAATCTCTAAAGCCACAAGACTAGGATAAGAAATAAAGTGTGTAGTGATGTGTCATGAGAAACATTATATCCATATTTATTCATAAAGTGACTCTGACCTTACAAATGTCAAAACCTTTCCCTCCGACCCGAACCATACCTGGATAGTTTCTTGCTTGGAATTCTTTGCTTTAGTATTCAAACATTATGGAAATGGTTAAGAATCCATCCTAGTGGTTGTAAGATAAAAAACTTAAATATAGTTCCAAATAAAAAAGACAAAACACACACACACACATAATTTTCCTTTTTGCTAATTGGCATTTTTTAGCATTGATACCAAATCTTGGATGTTTAATAATTTCAACTTAGCAATCAACATGTTTTTTTTTTCTATTCTCCTAGATTTATTTTGTCCATGTAATATGCAAAGAAGAAGAGGGAAAAATACATTCCATGGGAAAAAAAATTGTTGTGAATATGTTCTTGGCTTTGATTTGCTTATTTGAAATGACAAGAAAAATTCACAATGTTTACAACATCACAGTTTCAAAAAATTCCATGCCCTTTGCTTATTTACTTTTCCTTAGGATCCGTTTCTATTCACTTTGTTAAGATTCAATATGCTAAGACATAAAATATCAGCATTACATTCCATTTCACAACAATAGCATATACAGGATCACTGAAAGAACAACAAGCATAGCATAAACACAAGAGACACAAATTTATCCTGGGAAACCCTCATGGGGTAGAAAACCCAGCAAAGCTTCCTCAATATAGATGACTAGCAAATAAAAAGATGTAATCAAACATTATGGAAATGGTTAAAAATCCATCCTAGTGGTTGTAAGATAACAAACTTAAATATAGTTCCAAATAAAAAAGACAAAACACACACACACACATAATTTTCCTTTTTGCTAATTGGCATTTTTTAGCATTGATACCAAATCTTGGATGTTTAATAATTTCAACTTAGCAATCAACATGTTTTTTTTTCCTATTCTCCTAGATTTATTTTGTCCATGTAATATGCAAAGAAGAAGAGGGAAAAATACATTCCATGGGAAAAAAAATGTTGTGAATATGTTCTTGGCTTTGATTTGCTTATTTGAAATGACAAGAAAAATTCACAATGTTTACAACATCATGGTTTCAAAAAATTCCATGCCTTTTGCTTATTTGCTTTTCCTTAGGATCCGTTTTTCTTCACTTTGTTAAGATTCAATATGCTAAGACAGAAAATATCAGCATTACATTCCATTTCACAACAATAGCATATACAGGATCACTGAAAGAACAACAAGCACAACATAAACACAAGAGACACAAATTTATCCTGGGAAACCCTCATGGGGTAGAAAACCCAGCAAATCTTCCTCAATATAGATGACTAGCAAATACAAAGATGTAATCCTCAACCATGATCTCCTTCTCCTCCATAGAATATCTCTCTCTCACTTATGCGCTATTCACAAGTGAGTGAATGTGTATTAAATGAGGAGCACACCTCCTCTATTTATACACAACTCCAACTTGTCAATTACATTAACTAGTTCGGCCCCAACTTAACCACTTAGCCTAAAGTTGATTGGGCCGACCCCTCTAGGGTGGTCTAATAACCCTTTGACCCACATAACACATACAGGGCCGACCCCAATAGGGAAGTCTAATAACCCAATTTACCACGGAGGAATAAACATCTCCGGATACATGACAAAGTCCCATCGGAGGAATGAAACATCTCCGGAATAATAAAATACAAATATAATATTATTAGAAGTTAAAATATTTCAACACTCCCCCTTAACGAGAAGGATATTATAAAAACATCTGCAGGATCAAGGAGTCATCAACATCATACATGATACATATATAAATCATTGGAAGCTTTCTTCATACATCATCAGTAACTCAAACAATTACTGGAACATCTTCAAGATATTCAATACTGGAACATCAACATCTTCAGTACTGAGTCTTCATCTTCTGCAACACTCGAATAGCTACAGTAACATCATCATTTGGATCTCTCAATCAACAGCCTCATCGTCTGGATCTCCTGATCAACATCACCATCATCACACGATCAACATCATCGTCATCACACGATCAACATCATCGTCATCACACGATCAGCATCATCGTCACCACATGATCAGCATCATCGTCATCACACGATCAACATCATCATCATCACAATCAACAGTATCATAGCAACATACCCTGCAATACACATGATCCATTTAAGACACCATAACATGTCTAGGGATGATGCAGTCCACTTGTCAACTTAGACAGAGTCTAAGGACCTCTTTTTCGAAGACATATGTCTACGGATCAATTCAAGGACCGAATTCCGAGGATGATGCAATCCCCTCTCATCCACTAGGGACCACTTCTCGGAGACATATGTCTACGGATCAATTCAGGCACTAAAGTCCAGGGCTGATGCAATCCCCATCAAGTACATTTTGAACTAGTGGTTCTGGGATGATGCAATGCCCATCACATACATTTTGAACTAGTGGTTCTAGGATGATGCAATCCCCATGATGTACATTTTGAACTAATGGTTCTGGGATGATGCAATCCTGACCACAATGCCAGTCCTTTTTCATACTAGATGTGACCTAGATTAAATATAGGATTTTATCACCTGTGAATGATCACCTACTACTGCACTGAGTAGTCCAGGAGCGGAAATTACATCATTATAGGACCTACGAATGATCACCTGCTACTACACTGAGCAGTCCAGGAGTGAACATTACATCATTCCAGTCAACCATAGAGCCAGTACTATTTCAACTAGAGTGTGACCTAGGTCAAATATAGGATTTACAACCTATGAATGATCACCTGCTAATCCAGGAGCGAACATTACATCATTATAGGTTTCGTGAATGATCACCCACTACTGAGAATTCCAGGAGCACACATTACATCATTCACCAACATCTTTCTCGAAGACAAGAGTCTACGGATCAATTCAGGGATCGAAGTCTGGGGATGATACAATCCCTCTTGTCCACTAGGGACCACTTCTCAGAGACATATGTCTACGGATCAATTCAGGGACCAAAGTCCGGGGATGATACAATCCCCTCTCGTCCACTAGGGACCACTTCTCGGAGACATCTGTCTATGGATCTATTCAGGGACCTAAGTCTGGGGATGATACAATCCCTCCTCGTCCACTTAGACAAAGTCTAAGGACCATGCATCAACCTCATCATCGTAACCAACAACCTCATCATCGATCTCATCGTCGAAACAAGTAACCTCATCATCGATACAAGTATCCACATCAGTATCCTCATCAATACAGTATCTACATCAATGATACAATATCCTCATCAATACAGTATCCACATCAACGATACAATATCCTCATCAATACAGTATCCACATCAACGATACAGTATCCTCATCAATACAATATCCACACCAACGATACAATATCCTCATCAATACAGTATCCACATCAACGATACAGTATCCTCATCAACACAGTATCCACATCAACGATACAATATCCTCATCAATATAGTATCCACATCAACGATACAGTATCCTCATCAATACAGTATCCACATCAACGATACAGTATCCTCATCAGTACAGTATCCACATCAATGATACAATATCCTCATCAATACAGTATCCACATCATTGAACTTACCGTTGATATAAGCAATCTCATCATCGATACAGGTATTCACATCGATACCAGCATCCAAAAATATCTTTATCGACCATATCACTCCCCCTTTCGAGGAGGGTCCTTCTGGACTACAGCAAGCTTTTACTCGAGACAGAGGTTTGGTAAATACATCGGAAACTTGTTCGTCAGCTCACATACTTGAGCTTGATAGCTCCTTTCTGCACCATATCCCATATATAGAAATATCATATCTCTATGTGCTTTGATTTATCATGGAGCACTGGATTCTCTGTCATCTTGATACAACTTTGGTTGTCACACAGGATCACAGTTGAGTCCATCTCTAAGTCAAACAATCCTAATAACAACTTCCGAAGCCATACCGCTTCACAACTAGCAGAGCAAGCATCTATATATTCTACTTCAGTTGTGTTGAGAGCCACACTAGACTGCTTCCTGTTAAACCATGAGATCATTTTAGATCCGAGACAATAACATCCACCCGATGTGCTCTTCTTGTCTGATACACTTCCTTCCCAATCAACATTTGTGTAGCCATACAATCTGAAGTCATGATCTCCAAGATAACATAGACCAAATCCTATCGTACCCTTTAGGTACCTCATCATATGCTTTGCAGCTATGAGGTGAACATGCCTAGGTTCCACTAGATACTGACTCAAGGTGTTCATGCAGCAAATCATATATCTGGCCTGGTGTTCGTCAGATACATCAATGACCCAATAATCTGTCTGTACAGAGTCACATCCACTAACTCTGATGAGTCATCAGATTAATAGCTTCAAGTTGGAATCCATGGGAGTGGCCATGGATTTGCATTCCAACATATCAAATCTTTCCTTGGTTGAGAAAGATTCCTTCTGGGCCTTTCTATACTTCCAGACCTAGGAAGTAATCAATCCGAGATCTTTCATCTCAAATTCGGTAGCTAGATTCTTCTTGCTTTCCATGATCCGTTTCTCATTCCCTATCAGAAAGAGATCATCCAAACACAATAATAGTATCATCCATAACCTTAAGGTAAATGTTAGGATCAACTTTTCTTTTGGTAAGGCCCAAGCTTGTCAAGAAGCTATCAAATATCCCTCTGTGACTGAACATCATTCCCATTCTGAGTGATCTATCCGTGCCATCTCCCGTTAGATGGTTTTACTGGTATGAGCCTCAAGATCATTTGAACTCTGTGATGAGTTCCTTCTTGCATCCATCTAAGAGAAGAATTTCATCAGTATATAGAAACCATCTTCAACCTTGTAACAAAGGTTGAAATCCACATCACCCATGGTGATCATTAAGCTCATCAAATGACTATCGATCCTGGGTACCCATATAGAGATTTCTTCAATTGAATCTTGGGAGTTTTCTCGATTCGAACTTCTTCTTCAATCATACCATTGAGAGAACAATATTATCTAGCTACTTGGAGCAAACATCTCGTCATGATCCTCTTCCTCTTTCTAAGAGAATCTTCTAGCCACGAGCCTTCTATAGTATGTTTGATTTGTAAGTCTTCTTGTTTGAACATCCATCACTTGTTCTTTGGAACAGGTGTTCATCATCCTTCATGCTCTTTCCTACAAATCAAAGTTAATTACATGATTAGTAATACTTCATAATCATCAAATCATGTTAACCTATTATGCATACAGATATGATTCACATAGTTATGCAACTATCTTGATCAATACTTTGGCACAACACTTTTCTATATCCCATATGCATACAGTGGCTATCTAGATGCCTTCCATCTCTACCAAAACATACTATCAAGAGCGTGCACATCTCTCTTCATGTCAGCAAAGAGGTTTCATTCTAGACAAGCAACAATGGATGCTTGTCCAACTTACCAATCATATGCATATTAATAGTATACTGTTCAATGTTATATGAATGCTTACACTATGCATGATATATTCTAGGAATGCATACAACTATTACAAGCAATATCATTACTATTTCAGAGATTCAAATAACAACTCAAATACTTATCTTTTATGTTTGCGTGGTTTCCTCCCGCTTGATCTCTTAATGTATTTGAACTTCTATTCATTCTATACCACTATGCATGCTTAAGTGTGCACTAGTGTCATCCTCATGATCTGGATTATCAAGATTGGTTATGTCTTACCATACCCCAAACAATATCTTCTTTGTTCTCTTCAATGATTTAGAGACCTTGTTCTAGAACCTGCATATCTCATAGGTTAAGCATAGTAGAACAAAGTCATACATACCTTGTAAGTAGAGCTTCTATGTGATCAAATACTATGGATGAGTCCTTGTCTTCATGTCATCATGGTAATAGAAATTGATTTGTCTTTCTTGATGTACCTGTATCTTGTTAGCAGACAACATCATCCTCATACAACACCACAGTGCATTAGTACAATCATAAATTTCATAACCCTAATCAGTGAATGTCTTCTATCATGCATTCATACTTTTACTAGGGTGATAAGACAAGTCTAAAATTAAGTAAGATTGTACTAACCTCAATAATATTAAGACAAACATATCATAAACTTAATCATGAACAGATTTCAACACATACATGTATCTCCTCAAGTCATACCTGTCAGGATTGCTTTTAACCCAATACACTTTGATTTGTTGAAATTGGATATGGAGTTGGATTAGGGTTTGTCAGAGAAACCCTAAAAATTCAAACTTATGAAAGGATGGAAAGATGCGCCTTGCTGAGCTGATCAAGTTAGCATACTTCAATTTTGAAATCTCCAAAATTTGACCCCTCAAAATTGCCTTTGAAACTTCTGGGTCTTCTGGACATAATCCCGAACTAGGGTTTGATGAAGCCCACCCTTCTGCCCAATCAAAAGGTTTGATCCAAATCTCTAAAATTCGATTTTTCCGAGGAGCTTCTAGCCATGGTCACAGACTTAAAAAATTCCAACTTTTGCAGAAGCCCTAATTTTCCACCTTTTCGATCAAGATCCCGAACTAGGGTTTGATTAAGCTCGGCCTTTTTCCCAACCAAAAAATTTGATATTGGTCTCTAGATTTCGATTTTGATGAGGTGAATTCAGCCATGGACTCCGATTACAAAAATTCCAACTTTCTCCGAAACCCTAAATTCCCGCAGCAGTGATAAGCCAAGAATGAAGGTGCTCAGAAAATAATTATGTTTTGACAGAAATATGCACCTGATTGTTTCTAGTGCATCTATGAAATTATGAATCCCTAGGGTCTGAAAATTCTTCCTGTGGTAGCCGGACCTGTCATATTTCCAACCCCATAGGTCTAACCTCAATTGGATTCTCTAAGAGAGATTTATTCCAAGTGTCGCAACGTGACCTGTTTATGGGATAAAACAGGAGAGCGAACTTGTACGGCGTGCCATGTGTCACTGGTTCAACTTCGGCCTCTGAAAATCATACCTGTGAAAGTACAGTTCATGTCCTACCTGTAATGTTTTACGAAATTTCATTTGGAGCTTCCTAGCCCAAGTTGTGACCTTTTTTCCTAGGTCACCTGTTTATGACTGAGATCTGGAAGAGGCAGAAACCCTAACTTGTATTGATCATAACTCACAAAGTACAATGAATCTGAAGTTGTCCTTTGGACACAAGGTACAGGGGGATGCTATCTACGACCTGTATAATTTCATATCCTGAACCATCTCCAAAATGGATTTATAGCGAAAGTTCCCCGATGACTAGTCTTTTATATATAAAACCTTCACCTTGAAATTGTTGCAAGTGAAGCAAGTGTCCTAAGTGCCATACATTGCCTTCCTTTAGGCTAGCTCTGATACCATGTTAAGATTCAATATCACAAGACATAAAATATCAGCATTACATTCCATTTCACAACAATAGCATATACAGGATCACTGAAAGAACAACAAGCACAACATAAACACGAGAGACACAGATTTATCCTGGGAAACCCTCATGGGGTAGAAAACCCAACAAAGCTTCCTCAATATAGATGACCAGCAAATAAAAATATGTAATCCTCAACCATGATCTCCTTCGCCTCCATAGCAGATCTCACTCTCACTTATGCGCTATTCACAAGTGAGTGAATGAGTATTAAATGAGGAACACACCTCCTCTATTTATACACAACTCCAACTTGTCAATTACATTAACTAGTTCGGCCCCAACTTAACCACTTAGCCTAAAGCTGAATGGGACAACCCCTCTAGGGTGGTCTAATAACCCTTTGACCCACATAACACGTACAGGTCCGACCCCAATAGGGAAGTCTAATAACCCAAGTTACCATGGAGGAATAAACATCTCCGGATACATGACAAAGTCCCATCGGAGGAATGAAACATCTCCGGAATAATAAAATACAAATATAATATTCTTAGAAGTTACAATATTTCAACACACTTCACTACTACATATGGCTCAAAAGATCCACGACACTTTGCCACAAATAAGTTAAAATCGAATTTTTTGAGGCAAAATAGTTAAAAAATTTGGAAAAATTTGATCTTGCCCCCAACAAATGTGGGACAAAATTCAAGGCACTCATCCCAATCGATTCTTTGATGTTGTGGCATGCCTCAATATATGTTCCTGTGCCCAGGGTTATTAGATGTCCTTTCTAGTGAACAAACATGCTTGAAATTATGTAGATGACGACTTCAAAGGTTGAGAACATTGCACATGTGCCATCATGCCCGCAAATATGCAAATCTGCAAATAATACATGTATGTTGATGTATTATACTTTCTATTTGTAAGAATCACCTCCTATGATTTCTATTGTATGCTTGACTTGGACTAGAGCAGCAAGTTACAAAATGCCCCTGAATTCCTAACTAAAAATAAAATTATAGATTAGTGGGTCCTTGAATATATTTATTGCTATATTATTTCTAAGTCCTCACCATAAGCAAATTTGCAAATAGGATGAGAAAATAAAGAGCAATATAAATATCCTTTTAGATATACAAAAATATAGGCTTGTGTGTGTCTCAAGTTATAAGTCTAAGCTTCAACAAAGTATGATCATGAAAGAAAGGGAAGGACTAAGACTTCTCTCGTTTTTTTTTTTGTAAATAAAAAGGAACTATATATTACTGCTTAAAAAAGAGTATAGAGCTTGTCACTTAGTTTCTTCCAAATCTTAGGGTTCCCAGCCGAGGGCAGCCAAACAGGAACCCATGTATCAGTTAAACATAATAAAACATAACTAAGATATTCCCGGTAGAGGACCCGCCAAATAGGAATTTGACACTGACTTAACCAAAGATGTTCAAATCCTATAAAAGTTAACCTATACAAAAAAACCGACTTGGTCGACTGCATAACCATAGAGCAGAGTTTGGAACACCCAAAAATAATCCATAACACGGGACCTAATCAATTGTGACAGTAGGAGGACCCCTACCCAGAATAACCAACGCTTGTCTAAGACCGCTCAACGGGTTCTGGACACTAACAACATTTCCCATCCCCGTAGGAGGAGCCCTGGTGCCACCACCTGCCATGCTTCCTGGATCGGCACCATCCTTCCCCTGAATAATGAAAGAAAGGCCAATTTTGTTGGCAATGGCGTCAATTTTCGTATGCATCACCCAATTATCCAGAATATGGGTCTTCCAAGACCTGACTGGTTCTGCATCCCCTCTACTCTTATTGAATGAATCCATCAAAATATTTTCCAAAAGGTTCTTCGTAACCCAGTAAATCATTAGGGTTCGCTCATAGAGGGATGCGTGACCGACTGTGGAACCAGGGTCTGCCACCCATTCTTCAATTTCCTTTCGGACATCCTTGATGGGGATACTCTGGACAGAGTCCTATAGGTCTTTCTCAATTCATTCAAATTCTTCTCTAACAGACGGGGTAATATGACCACGGAAGAAGGAAGCCGACTCCCTAAGATGAGCTTTTGCAGAAGCTTGAGTAACACGACCCACCCTAACACTGCTCTATGTAGAAGTTTCACCGGCAGTCCGATGCCCATCAACTCCTGAAACCTTCTGACTCTAAGACTTATAGTGGCGAGTCAGATCCATGATAAAATCCCTTAATGATTCGGGTGGTCTTACCCAGCAAAACCACCCCTTCTCCCACTCTGAAAAGCTCTCGACTCTTGCTAAACAACAGCCGTTAGACAGAACAAGAGATAAAACGATGAAGGTGTGAGAGAATCCCTTCATTTTTAATACCTGAAGCGTAATCATGGAGGAGGCTGCGCCTTGAAGGAATGGTGACAAGGGATATGGAAAATCCTGCTGCGGAATTAAGATCCCACAAACTAGAATGAGGAAAGAGTAGGAAAAAGTACAGAGAGATCTGCCACCAACCTTCTCAACTAAACTGCCACACTTAAGACTGAACCCAAACGTAACATTCGACATGACAAGTGGTACTACAAGCGTCATTCGGGATCGGGGTGAGACAGACCACGTGGCTCCCTAATTACTTCCCCCACACTCCTGTTGTCGTCATCCAGGATAAAGGACACCTGTGCTAACTGCTGACGAGACCCCACCATGTCAGCTTTGGCCAAGTGACAGCACGTTCCGGTCCAGTCATCCGAAGGGAAGTCAACCATGGAACCAATCGAAATAGCATTGCCCGCTTCGATGCCACGATTCGCAAGGAAATCTGACACTTTGTTGGATTCCCTTTTAACATGGGAAAAGGAGATGGCAGTCTGATTGGTGATCAAAACCTTCAAATACTCCAGGCGGGACAGAAGACGCCAGCTGGATGACACTTTCTCCAGGGAATGGCCCAGATGGAGTTTCTTTGCCATGCGAATTAGTATTTGAGAGTCCCCCTCTAGGACTATTGGAAACCAGTCCTATGAAATAATCAGGTTGAGACCCTGAATAAGGCCTTCAAGCTCTGCAGAGTTGTTAGAGTCACGACCAATGTACCCAAAACATATCTTCAGGATGGTTCCAGCACTGTTTCTGCACACCTCGCCAAAATCTGTCGGGCTCGGATTACCCTGGGAGGCACCATCAAAATTGACTTTTAAGCCAAGAGAAAGGGGAGGAGACCAACGGAACAGGATGGTAGGACGACAGACCACCACTTTCCTTCTCAAACCATCAAGATCCGACCAACTTAAACCCCATCCTGCAGCAATGCAAAGATCCCCCACAGTGAGGTCTTTGTCCTTGTTAGTCCATTGTTGGCTTCTAATTGTTTCAGTCATATTTCTTACCAGCTTCATCCACATGGCCTCCTCTCTGCTAGGTTTATCCCAGAAGATACGCTCATTCCTCTCTTTCCATATTGTCCATATCACCATACCCAGAAATAGCAGCCATAGAGTACCGATGATGGGATTCGAGAAGGCTTTTAGATCCCAAGCCTAAAGAGACTGATCAAGATGACCTCTGATATGATTACTTCTCTTGAAAATGGTAGCTCCTCTGTCCCACATCAAGGAAGAGAAGGGACATGAGTCAAGAAGATGGCCAGTAGTCTCTTCGTCATTTAAGCATAGAGGACATTGAGAGGGTCCAAGAATCCCCCGCTTCCTCAGGTTTTCGCTAGTCAGGATTCTCTTCCAAACCACTAACCAACATAACATCGAGAATTTGGGCCATATATTCATGCTCCAAATTTTTCCCCATATCTTCTCCACTTCCTCCTCGGAGTGAAGGTGGACCTCATAGGCCTCTTTGACACTAAAGATTCCTTTCTGAGAAGACCCCCACCTAAGTTTATCAGAGTCTAAGTTAGACCTAATGAACCGTTCCTGAAGCATGATATCAAAGGAGGAGAGGAGCTCTTCAGATGAGGTATCATCCCAACGAGCAGCATGGAGCCAATTCCGGAAACCATTCTGATCATTGTGGTCCCAATAATGCATGACCTTATTTTTACCAGCTACAATACCATGATCCCTTATGGCTTGCCACCTGGGATCATCCCCAAGCTTGGGTAGCTGGTTCCACGAGTCATCCCAAAAGTTGGTAAATGCATCATTGTGGATTTCCCAAAAGCAGTGGTTATGAACAATTTTCCTTCTTGAAAAATCCTTAAGCCAGATGTGAGACCCCTACTTTTCTTCGTTAAATCTGATTAACTCGCCCCTATCTCTGTCCCTAACATACTTGATGTGCCATAACTTTTCCCACGGTTCATTGTTGTGAGTGCACCACCTCCACCAGATTTTGGCACCATATATCTCACTCAAAATCTCTGGATCCCGCATGCCAAGACCGTCCCTAATCTTTGGTTTGCAAATGTTAACCCATCCTACCAGCACAAATTTGGCCTTCGCCTCCCTGCATCCCCACAGAAAAGACCTTTGAATGCCTCGAATTTCCTTAAGCACAGCCTTTGGAGCCGAGAGCATCAAAAATAGGTATGCATGCATTGCTTGGAGGACATATTTTACCAAAGGCAGACGGCTAGGAAGGTTTAGAGGGAGGAGAGTCCAGCTGGTGAGTTTTCTTTTCATTCTATCAAGCAGATCCTACCAAGAAGCATGGAAAATCGTGCCTTCAGCTAACGAAACACCAAGGTATTTTGTGGGGAAGGTTCCGCGATTGAAGCCAAGAATCCTTAAAATATTGCGTTGGGTCGGACCTGAAGTGTTGAGGAAAAAACCCTGAGATTTTCCAGGATTAACTTCCATGCCAGAATCCTTCGCGAACTACACTAAGCACTTTTTGAAATCCCTAGCCTCTTGGAATGAAGGGTGCCCCATGAGCATTGTGTCATCCACAAATTGCTGGTGCATCTGTTTTTCCATTCCGGCATGGAGTGTAAGTCCGTGAATACCACCACTAGCAACTTGGGCTTGCAAATGTTTACTGAGACCTTCAACCATAAGGATGAAGAGAAAAGGGGAAAGGGGATCCCCTTGCCTAATACCCCGAGAGGCCTGAAGGAGTCTCATCAGAGAACCATTGAGGAGAATGGAGAAGAAAGGGGTGGATACCAAATTCATGATCCAAGCAACCCACTCCCTGCTGAAACCAAAAGCCTCTAGAATGCCTCTCATATATTTCCAATTGATCTTATCATAAGCCTTGGCTATATCAATGTTTACAAACATACCAGGTTTCTTAGTCACCTTGAGAGAGTGCATAGTTTCTTGGACCAGGATGATGCCATCCATAATTTGTCTGCCTTCTACAAAACCAGATTTCTCCTGACTGATCAATGTGGGAAAAAGGGGCTTGATCCAATTGGAAATAACTTTAGTAATAATTTTATAGATCACATTGCATAAAGAAATCGGTCTGAACTTACCTGGAGAGTCAACCCCTTCTTCTTTTGGGATAAGAGAAAAGAACGTCGCATTGAAGGCTTTCAACACCCCCCCGCACCATCTAGACTGCTCCACAATTTGATGAAATTTTGTCTTAATCATATCCCAGAAAAAGTGAAAGAAGTTAGAGGTGAAACCATCCGGCCCTGGCGCCTTCCCTAAAGCCATCTGATTCATAGCATCCTCCACCTCCTGCATAGATATGGGATTACCCAACATATTGTTCTGCTCTTGAGTTACAAGACGAGGAATAAGGCGGGTGATCTTACAGATATCCTAGCTCCGATCCATTCTGTCTTCTTTGAGGGTAGATTCAAAATGGTGCACAAGTTCTTCCTCTATTGCTTCTCTGGTGTCCTCCATTTCCCCATTAGACTTACGGATCTTGAGAATTTTAGATTTGTGTCTATTTTGGATAACAAAGTTGTGAAAGAATTTTAAGACTTCTCTCGTTAATTTAAAAGGGAAAAGACTATTATATACCCCTCATGACTTTTAGAAGGATAAACATAGGTGCAAGTCTAGGGCATTTTCAGCAAACCAAGCACCCATCATGAATTTCAAAAATAAAACTCTAAAGCAACTACCCTGGCAATTTTGGTGAAACAATTATCCTTCACACCTGGCATGTTAGTCTTGTAACTTTGGATTCCACTCATTGTGGTGCAACTTTGTGGGTTGTTGCATATAAACGTTAACAACAATTCTACCATTCATGGGACTAATATATTCATTGTAAATATATCATCTATTTCTCCCTAGGACTAGAAGTGGATGAAATTAAACACCATAAATTCTAAATGTATAATATAATTTTCAAAAAAAGACATACACACATATCAACCGAATAATTTCTTCTAAATGATGGTTCCGTAGTGAACTAGGTCTCAAGTTGGATGTCCATGGCAGGCAATGCAACTTCCCAAAAGCCCATGGGGTCTTCTTTTGCAATGGGGCCATTTTCGGCATATGGTTCAACCCATTGAGCCAACCCTCAGGGTTATGATAACCCTATTATAGGGTAGAGTTAGGTGTGAGGATTCCAAGAATGCAGAAATGTAAGGGGATGATTATTGGAATCCCAATGCAACCAACCATGATTATCTTTCATGACTATCAAGAAAATCCAAAATATGCTTATAAAACACTTCTATCGGGACAAAGAATAGATAGAGTGATGGGTGGGGTCATTAGTATTTCATTGTGAGAGGAAGGTCCTAATGTTAGGGTGCGTAGGTGACCTCAACCAAGTCGTAGACAACATGGATAAGTATTATGTTATAAATGTCTCGAATTCTTCTGAAAAGATTGTCAAACTTGCATATAAATCTACTCGTTGTACATATATATATAAATAAGTTGTTTAATAAGAGTGTGGAAATTGTTTGAGAATATCTGTCAAGCCCTAAATTTTTTCTTTTACAACAACTAATAGTATTTGCATTGACATATAATAGGATACAATCGAAGCAGTGATTCTAGGTACCACCAAAATAATCAATTTTGCACCTAAATAATGTTTGGATGCAATAAATAATACCTAATTTTAATGATTGTAGGTACCACAAATAGGTACTTTTCAGATCTATCTTCCTCAAGTGAGAAAGATAGACTAGAAGAGGTTGAAAGCGAGACATCTAATACCAGATCTAATAGGTCAAGATCAACTAGAGGTGAAAAGGTAAAGAGAAAATTTCGTAGATGCATGGAACTTTTTGTTTCTGAAGGAGGATCATGTGGTTGTGATAACGAGTGCATAGGTGACATTGAGTTGCCCCTTAGGTATAGAAATCTTGTCAAATGATGGCTATCCAAGGAGCTACCCCAAGTGGACATGGATTTCTTCCTCAATGGGAGGACTTATGACATTGCTCCATCCTCTTTACATGCACTAGGGCTATTTTCGATGGATGGCATAAAGGTGTCATATGGCACTGAAATTGAATTGATGGAGTATGTCGGTCCATGCTACAAATACAATGAATGATTGTTTTTGGTCTGATATATGCGAAGTATGTGGACATACAGAGTGGCAGCAAATTATTGTCGACTATTGGACAATAGTTTGAACAAAGGAGAAACTGTGTATATTGATGGAAGGCCAAAAGCTTCCGGAAATATCGCAGGGTTTATAAATAGCACACGACCAAGGTCAACACATAAGCTACCCAATTGCCTATTTGAGGGGCGTGAAGGAAATCATGTATTCATATGTGCAACAAAATCAATAGATGCAGGTGAAGAGTTGCTGATCGATTATGGTTTGAATCAAACAACTGCGAGGGTTTCTATTATGGGGGTAATTTTCTTATACAACATTTAACTCAAGCTTTGATCGATGACTTGTTATTTTTATCTTGCATCAAGTTTATTTATGTCATGTTTTTTATAATATACACATGGTTAATTATATGTCATGATTTTCATTAATTACGTTTAAGAGACATTGTTATATATGTAATTTTCATTTTTAATATGTCTTAATTCTTATATTGTGGCAGGGTGATCGTAACCACAATTCATGATTATATTACATCTGTTAACATTGACATTTTTTTTGCTATTGAGATGAAAATTTCAATATGATATCATTCTTATTGTATTGTGGCAGGGGGGCAGTACTAAGAGCACACCTACAGCTTTTGGACAGGTAAAGTTGACTGTCATAGTAACAATAAAGTTTTTTATATTAATCAAGTTTATTATACATGGTTCAATTTTTAGTTATCGATATGAATATGTATTACTTATTGTATTGTGGCAGGGTGACCGTGGGAAGGAACCAATGCTGTCGCATCAGGTAAAAATTAGCGTAATAGTACCTAAACATGATTATAGTACCTATTTTTGTTATTATATGCATTATATATTTTTTACGTGATTTTTTTATTGACGTTCGTAGAGCACCCCACATCAAGGTGATGATGTGGTCAATGAGGAAGAGATAGATTATTCAACCGACCCAACGGATACTGTGAAATTGGCTTTGAAAAAGTGCAATCGAGACCTTCTTGATCTAATTTTAATCGATCCAATGACTGAAGAAATACAAGCACAAATTGATGAATTGAGGAGAAAGATAAAAAATACAGTGTAAGTGGAACCTTTGAAAGTTTTTACGAACTACATATACTCATTTATGTTATTTTAGTTCTCTTTTTTTGATATGTTCTAATCCATTGAAGTTTTATTCTTTAGAATTTTTTGGAGCCAAAACCCGTGTATCAAGAACAAGCTGTAGGGGCGGGTATTGGTACTAGCGATGGTTCAACAAATCGTCAATCTACCATACCAACGAGGCTATTTTCTTCTCCTATACAAAATGCACTTTAGATGCCACGCCCTCAACAGATGTTGGAGGTCAACATGGCCCTTCAACTACCACTGCTCCACATGATGATAGAGAGGACTTTGGCATCGAATGTGATAGTTGCTATCCTAGCGCAATACATGTGGTTAGCAAGGGATCATTTCCCATTATCTTCTTGGTGAACGATGATTGTATTCCAATCAAGATACCGAATATTGCAGGTATTATTTAATTTATTATGTGTTTTTTTTTCATGTAATTCAAAGCCACATAACTCAAATTAGTTTTAATTAATGATCATATGTTTTTTGTAGGAAATAATGTTTTTTATAAGAACCTGCATGATAAGGCGTTGGATATTTTTGGGCCCACCATTCGTACACATTGGAATGCCCAAAATGAAAAATTGAAAGATGATTTGATAAACCACGTGGTCAGCTTATTTGGTGAAACCTTCAACAAAAAAGGTGTCACCACAGTAGCTGGGTTAAATTTGAAATATGTCAGGGCAAATTATATGGACAATATGCAAATTAAACACAAGTTGAGCGTCCTCTGATGGTTCCATAGAAGGAGTGGAAGGCACTCATTGAGGATGTAAAGGAGAAGGCATTGAGAAAACAAGGAAAGACTAGGCCAATCGGTTCAAGAAGGTATGGCACATATCATATTTTCAATGAACAATGTTCATTTTTTTTTTAACTTTATTTATATTTAAGTTGCGATATCTAATGTATTTGAAACCTTTCATAGGATCTCTGACACATCTAAAGAAACAAAGGCAAGATTGGAAAAACATGGGCAGCACAAACTGGGCCAGGGTGGATATCAGAAGCTAAGGGCACGAATTGTAAGAATCAAACGATCATTATTTGTAGCCAACAATTAATTGAACAATTAATTGATTTTTCTAACTGTAGCGAACAATTTATTGATTTATCACAAGAACTTTACATGGTGTTATGCATTGCAGGGAAATGCTTTTCAAAAGGAAGCCACTGATGAAGACTTGAAGCTCGGATTCAAGTACGGTTTTCAGCATGTGCTGGAACATCAAAAAAGCTTGGGGAAAACCCCAATTTCCCCATTGATTTACGCAGAGGTAAATAAAATAAATAAGGAGATCATTATAATGTACTTGCGTAATCTATCCATGAATGATTACATTGAAAAATAAATGTCTTTTTTTGTTTTCAGGGTGAGACCAACAAAAGCAGTGAGAGTAGCAGTATCGAACTAGTAACACGCACTAGTGGGGAGTTGCCTAGCCATTTAGGTATGTATGCTATAAAACATATGTATTCAATATGATTTTAAATACATAATTGATGACGTTTACTAATTAATATTTTTCTATGAATGGAAGAGCATGTACCTTCTCATGCTCAGCCGGGAGACGAACAAATTCCAGAGCCAATGAACACTCCAGTTGACTCAGCTAGTCAGCCAGCAGGTAAAGATCATTGTAATGATATTGGAAATAATGAAATACGTATCTCAAAAATAACTTCACATTTATATCTATAAAACTGTCTTGGTTTTTGCAAATGATGCCTCTGTCCATCCACCTCCACCCCTTGCTAATCGACATACCATAAGTATGGTACGAGGGTGCATATCCACACAATCAACGGAAAAAGAGGGCAAAACAACTAAAACGGGTCAAGACATTGAAGATGAAGTCCCCCTCTTCGAATTTCTGAGAAAAAAACCAAAACATAAAAAAATGTAGTTGTAAACATTTAAGATTTGTATTTGACTAAGTGAAGGCATGAACTATTTTTCAATTTTGTTACAAGTTTCTTGTTCTAGTCGGTGCATGGTGATATTTTATAATGGAGGTCTCACATATGTATGTTATTGCTCAAATCATATGTATGAATATGTGTGACATCTTTAGATGACTATGGTTATCCTCAAGGGACTGGCCGCCCCTTCCTGAGTTAACCTGAGGAATATGAGATGACCATATCGTTTATAATTGGTTTACTGCTATTACTGTTTTTGTTTTCAACACTTTAATGATTTATGTAGCTCTATGTTTGATAGTACTATGCTGATTATAACAATTAATATAACTATGTTTGTGCTTTTTGAAATTTATGTGCAAAATGTTTGTTCACTTTGTTGCATAGATTATTTTTTAATATGTGTGACATCTTCCGAGGACTATGGTTATCGTCAAGGGGATAGCCACCCCTTGTTGAGTTAACCTGAGGAATATGAGATGACCACATGACCTTCCTTATCCTGGGATGATGATTATGAGATTCCTCTCATTGCATGAGACACATGAGACGTATGAATACATATAGTTGAGAAGGCCGGGTAACCTACCTTGACAATCACTTGATAAGCATGAGCCTAGAATGACATTGTGTTGCCGTATTATCATACGTTGACTTGCATGTTTACTTGTATGTGATGTTTAGCCTTGTGGTGACTCGTGATTGACCCTTGCATGGTAGTGTTGAGCTATACAACCCTTAATTGTTGACGTCCAACTTGTTGATGACCAGCGTGACCCCTTAGGATTGTTGTCCACCCTTGCGTTGACCTTAATAGACCTCCTTAGGTTCCATCCACCACAGCGTTACCTTACATGACTTTTTTGGAGTACTTTGCTGTTGTTTTTTATTGTGTGTTGGTCGTACTGATGTGCTGCTAATGTTTTTGATTTGTGAGGGTTGGATGATCTATTTTAGGGTCTTTTCCAGTTCAACGTTCTCTCCTTTAACATGTATGTTGGTCTAGTTGAGTCTCATGCAAGTAACCTAACGCTAAGAGGTTGAAGTCTGAGGATAAGGGAGGTCTGCCCCAACATCTGAATAAATTTTCTTTCTCCCTAGTCATTTCAGCATTGCAAATGATAATGTGTTTGTCTTCTCGCTATCAATGGGCATGTTGTAGTTTCCATCTTCAATGCAACTCAAAATAGCAGTAAAATTATTGAACTTCTATAATTCCTTATATTGCTAATATGTTTATTTGTATATGATTAACTAACATCTTCGTACATTGCAAGCTATGCATGACTTTAATGGATGTGCATTTGTACATGTTGGATACATTGTGACTTCATGCTTATTAAATGAGAATCATGACTTCTTATGATTGGTTATCAATACTGTCCGCAATGATATTATTGGGTGGAATTAGATGTTTCAATGTTTGGCACTTACTATGGTAAGATCTTGTCTTGGAACCTCTATTCTGAAATAAATTGTGTTGCTTTCTAATTGTGGTAGTTTTCATGTTTAACCTATGTTGTGCATCCATACCACTACATGATTGGGAGCTAAACTGGTTGTTACTTAAGTTAAATGTAGATTTTCCTGTGCAATTGCAAAGATGTCAAGTGTCATTTTTCCAACAAGTGTTTGCAATATTGGGATTTGGATTTACATAGAGATATAATCTATAGACTATAATGTTAGCTAGAAGAAATTTAATAAAAAAACAAATTTAAGCATTTTTCCTTTGATCAAAGCCAATTCTAAATAACAAAAAAAATCAAATGCGTAGATGTTGTTACAACTTTGAAGAGCTAGCCTTAGCAAAACTTGAAGTTTTTATTTGTATTATACATGATGGGAGGACCATGGAGACTAGTTCCAATTCCCAAGGAAAAAATAGAGTCTCAAGATAATCCCCTCCAAGATTATCATTCTCCAAACGTTGCTAAACCAGGCCGAATATAAGGCTCAATGTGCTGATAATATTTGACTGCAATAATGGGCTGACTTAAGGTCATTTTCCATGCTCATTTCACTTCCTAGAATGCTTGAAAATAATTACCTTAGTTTTACAAGGTCAAATAGTGTTGATTGCTTAATACTAACCTAGACCTCAAATAGTTGCTCATAAGGAATTAGTTTGGCTAGATCTCAAACCAGAAATGCAAACAATTAGGCCAAATATGCTTTGGACCCTCTTTTCTTAGCTTATAATGAGGTCACATAATGCTGAGAGACCTGTAGAACACTAAATGTCAACTATAAATTTACAAATTCCCAGGAATTGAACAAGATGCAATTTTCAGAATTTGAGTGAACAAAATGACGACCTAGAGTAAAAGGAAATCGGGGCATATGTTGATTACCTTCTTTGGGGACATCAGTTATGGGTGGTTTATTGGATCTAATCTAGTACTGTTAGAGCCAAATTATGTGCAAACATGTGAAGGAACTTTGTTTGGATTTGAATTCCTCTATGGGAAACTAGGATGGTTGTTTGAACCACAAGTATCGTTTTATATGTGTGTCCTTTTATGGCTTATTTTTTATATTTTATATTGTGGTATATTGTCATTTTCTGGATATTTAGAAATTTTCTTTTAACATTCATTATTGAAAGTGGACATCTGATGGAAACATGTTGGTGTTTCCATTTTGACCTTCCAAGGACCCAAATCTCTTTGTCATGAACTGTTACTGGATTTGCAAAAACAATCTTCTATCCCGTTCTCTATAGAATTCCCTATGGCAACACGAATATAGTCTACCAGTCATGCAGCCTCTGTTCTTGTATTTATCTTTGGTTATTTGATTACGTTAAGGGTCTCCTCTGTCTACAAAAAAATAAATATTCCCTATTCCTATCTACAAGTTGGAACCCATAACAATGATGGGTGTAATACAAGGTTGGGTGCAATTATAAATTTCAGCATTATCACAATCCAAACAACACTATGGAAAGCATATTCCTTGCTTCACTTAGATCTTTGTCTACCAACCTATATATTTATATATATATACATATGAAAGTAATCTAGATTGGTTTGAACTCAAAGATATGTATGCAATCGAATTTCTAGAGAAACAATGAAAGCACACACCGGGATCTATCATTCGATACACAATCATACTCTCTAGTATTCCAAGGAAGAATAGAGTCTCTCCTTTCAAAATATGGTATCCCTCATACACTAATATTTACCAACTACATTCACATCCTGAACCTAATTAGATTTGAACTCCTCATAGTGATACGATTAGTCTGTTAATTTACAGACCTTGGTTTTATTATTTCATACATTGATCATTTACAAACAGAAATTGATCACATACCATTTGCTTGGCAACCTTCGATCATTCTAAAGGCAATTTACCTTTTCCATTTGAATGGAAACCCCATGATTCCTCTTATTTTCCTTTATAATGATACCTCTAAGTATCCAACATTACTTATTACCCTCATGTGATATCCATTTCCATGGGAATAGATGAGCACTACATGAGTGAAGATTTGATTCAAGAACATGTATTTAGAACCAGAAATCCCATGTAGCTTGAATTTAGGGCATTTATCCATACATTTCCATTGGGAGAATGTCGCAGATGTGGCAGAGACTTGGACTGATGAGTAATGTTTTATCTTTCAGTCAAGTGACAGTGGCGGTGAAACTGGGTCCCAAACACAAAAGGTTGTGAGGGAAAATAGCGCAACTGGACCTATTAACAATACCAACAACAATGATGAAAGTGATGATGAAAGCATAGGTTTGAATAATAGGGATGGGAGTGATAATGGCAGTGATACCCAAGTAAGGTTTATGCATACTTTATGTATATGTGGGGCACATGATATTTCATTCCAATTCCAGCTACTGTTTCGAGGGTACACAATTGTTTATGTAGCAAAAATATCGAGGTACATGAATTAGAAAGGTGGGACTGTGTATACCACATTGAATATTACATTTACCATTACTAAATGAATTAAATGATATCTTAAAGCACTTTTATATAGTCAAGCTGAGAATAATCTTGTAACTGCAACTATAGTGAAACCGAATAGAAGCTTTTTTATGTTTTTACCTGATTTGTTTTAGTTTGCAGTAAAAAAACTCTCTTTTATACCAATTAAAAAGGGACAAAATAGTTATATTCGGAGGCCAATTGTATTCTTTTAAATATTCCCTTCAACCTATAAACATGGAACAAGTTACCAGATCTTTATACATTTTGAATAATATCAAATAGAGGGCCTTCTAGCCAGAGCTAACACTTTACCCTAGGATTAGTTGGCAACAAGGCTGTTGCAAATTTTTGGAGCCACCTAAACCCTTGTTGCTTGAAGGAATGATGGATGGCGTTACGGATTTGAAGTTTTGATCCATCCCACCATTATTTCTCACCCTTCTTATGGCAAGTTTAGCAGGAATAGCAAAGATCTGGAGTACTCTTGCACTCTTTGGAAGAGTACAAGTCCCCTTATGGAGCCAGATGTTTCCACCCAAAATTGCAGGCACATTATGGCACTTTTGGAAGATCCTCTTAAAAGTATCATGGTGCATATTAGGGCCATCAATTTGCTTCCAACTATTTGGTTTATGTTCAGTAGGAGAGGTTTTCTTCAAGGCTGTTCGGTACCTTTAAAATTCCAGACTTCCAAGTGATTGTGAACAACACTAAAGTTTATTAGGTGTATTCCCGTTCTTATATGAAATTAGTGATTGATGGAGTGTTGTTCTGAAAGGAGATTTCCATTGAATGACTTTGTTGAAATTAGGTACAACGACCCATAGAAGAATCTTTCTATTGAATCCCAGAGTGAGAATGTTCAGAGCTTAAATGAAAGAAAGATTGCAGGTGTACTGATTATAGGCATTGTAGAAGCAACTGTACTCTACTTAGTAGATGTCCATCATCTCTCGTGGCTGCCACTTCAAAATAAATCTTTACTGCCGCATTTACTTTGATATTTGTCCCTAAGATTGGTGATAAAACACTCTTTATCCTTGAATTAGTGGCAACTTATTTTTTCAAGACTCAAGAGGATTGGTGCTTGCTTATCCCTGGGAACATTTTCATTGGTGGAAAAAATATCTAAAGACTTTTAAGCTGTTGTTTGTAGATCAGAATCTATGCATGTACATGATTAGCATTAACATGGAAGGGGCTGCCGGCAGTATAACTCCGCAATATGATTAAGATAGAAAACTCAGATTATAAAGATAAGAAAAAAGGGCCCTACTTTCCTCTAATGGACAAACATTAATAACGGTAGTTGTTTAATGCTTGTTAATATTGTTGATTATTGTCCAATTTTTTCTGATCTCCATAGGTCAAGACCCTTAGCAAATGTTTGTCAATGTTGACATTTTCAACATTGTTAAAATCAATAGAATATTTTTCAGACCCACAATAATGTCAACACTAGGCCATGCATGATTTGCAGAACAAAGGTGCCCAGAAACTAGAAGGCTATAACAGAACTTGAAAACAACATCTAGTGCAGGGGAGTGTGAAGACATATGTGAGCCAGGGAAGTGTGAAGACATCTACAAGCTAGGGAAAGGTTCTTCTCTCAACTTCTTGTGCAGTAAACAAAATTGAGAGGGAAACATCACAATAACAATAATGTAGGATTTCGTAGTCTAATATTAAGGGCATTACATTTTTGTGAGGTTTTGTTTCTAGAAAGTAAAATTTTCTATAAGGGGAACCCATAAAAATCGTCTGATGGAAGTACAAAACAAAAGCTGTGTTTCAATATAGAAGAAAAATATATGTTGATTTTTATGTATTGGTCTTAGAAAATACTTGGAAAACAATTTTGTCAATAGTATGGTTAATTAGACAATGGATATTTAGACATTTTGAACTAATATGAGACTACATACAGAGTTTACCTCTGAAAATAGTAAACAAAATATTTACTCCAACAAAACAAATAAGAAAAGGGGAACATCATTGTTAGTTTCCTATGAGGAAAATCTCCCAACAGGGAAATCCTCAACATGGACAGTTTCCTAGATGAATTCAACCTTCAACATCAACATGATTGTGAGAGCAACTTGATGGAGCACCAATATGTGTTCTGAAGGTGAAGCAGTTGTTACACTGAAAACACATCATGTACTCGAGTATCTCTTCTACAAAACTGGTGAGCGCAGTGACCAATTACCCAAGTAGCCTAGTGGTGGGAGCTGAGCCATATGCAGTCTTCAAATCAACAGTGTTTGTAAACTTCATAAATTGTAAAAGTTTGATTTTTTGTATTCAAAGGGAGTGAAATCTAGGTGAATGTGAACAACGGTATTTTGTGTTAGGGTATATTCTTAGAGTGGTTACACTCATTAAAGAGTTGTTAATAGTCATTAATAATTAGGTCTCTTGATAGTTGAATATGTAACCAATGTAATGTTAGGTGTTGTAGCTGGGGGTTAGGTGGTTAAAGTTTTAAACCACATAACAAACTAAGGGTGCTATAAATATATCATGTATAGTGATTTATGGGTGTCAGAGATGTATCATACCAATGTCACTAATGAAAAATATCTTTAATTTTCTCTTTTCCATATTTATGAATATGTGCAACCTAAATTTTAACAGAAAACACCTTAAATTTTTCCATTTGGCAATGGATCAATGCACTATTTTGAGTATCATGTTCGTTCCTACACATCCCTTTGTCACCTCTTTCTTTGTAGATGCTCAACCATCACCGCTTCATCCCTTACTCCTCAATTTCTTTAATTATCAATACATTCTCCTTGCCAATTTCCATTATTTCAGCCTTCTTATTGTCAATCGCTTTTCCATTCCTAATATAATGTCCATTCACACAATTTTGGTAGGCAGTTGTTACATCATGTGATGCAAACTAATCTTAATACCACCAAACTTATTCTTAGTTATTGTTAGATCCTCAATGTTATTGTTCCTTTTCCATCATAAGCATCACAATCGCATCCTTCAAGAATTTTTGGATGTCCTCTCTCTAGCAGTCCCCTTGCCCTCTTCAAGCATCCCCATATTATCCCTTGACATTCTCCTCTCTACCACTTTTGAAATGTGAACACAAACTAGATTTCCTCATCTAGTAGACATTGTTGAATCAAAATGTCACTTCCTGACTTTTGCTCTGCCTTCACAAGTCCCCCAAACTAAAGATAAATCCTCTATTCTGTCACTTTCCTCTCATATGTGGATGGGATAACATGAAATATGGACAAGTTCAATTCCAAGCATTTTAGTTCCTCGTTATTATGGAATAATAAGCCATAATTCTCCTTTGCTTCCCCACTGCTTCCCATCCCCATACCTTGCTGAGACATTTTTCTTGGCATTCCCAACATCAAATATAATAATGTAATTTGTGAATTAAAATAAGAAATCAAAATATTATCTCCATGTACCAAAATGATTTCTATGTTTTCAAACCTCTCCTCATGTCTTCCTATCAACTAAAAGTCACATGCACACTATCTCAGATAAGGTAGTCTTATCACTCTATTCACTTCCACAAGTCCAAGAACATCAACTGCCTAAATACATATTCTTCACAACTTCATGCTCTATCTCAAAACTAGTTGTTCTCACCAACCAAAACAAGAATCTCCATCATTGTCAAACTCCAAGCTTGACAACGATGCCAAATGTTGAATGTGAATCCACTTGAGGTATATGTACATATCCATTCATGATCCATGGAGATGGTGTTAAGTATAGACATAGTCATGTTTCCTCCACTTGTCATGACAATTCAGCTTCAAAACCAGGGGCTTCTTATACATCCCAAGGTCCTACGTACACAAAAATTCAGGAAGCAACCTTTCACCCCACTAATTAGGACTTCCTAGTAAGGAAATTCGTAATGATAGATTTTATGAAATAATTAACGATCCATGAGGTGATTCAACCATAACTCATCTTCTGATCATGCATATAGTCACTGAATGACAAAATAAACTAGATTTATCGAAGTGACTCACTTGGGGATAAATCCCCACAACCCTTTCAATTCAAACTAAACGGGTATCGACAAGCATGTGGATAGCATTGAAAAGTACTACAAATCAAATTCAAAACATGCCAGAATTATGGATGAGAGCTTCATCCGGTCAAAATTTCAATTTTGCATTCACCTTTTAAAAGCAAAAAAATAATATAAATTGACCATTTATGTAAATTGCAAAATAAGAAAAGTATGGAACATGACCTATGACTTGGAAAGTTGGAAGAATATGAAGGAACAATGGCCAGCTATCTACAGATGCATAACATAGCATGCAAGAAAACATAACTCCAAAATGGACAGATAGAAAATGTATAACTTACATTCAACAAGAATTTTTGGATCTCCCCCAAGTGGATAGAATTCAAGACCAACTGTCAATACAAATTCCTCAAAATTTGAATGAGTTGATAATATCACACGGTGTCCATACTCCTGACATTTTTCCAATGAAATTTTACCATTCTAAAGTATAGATGGGAGTCAACTGCCATAGCCTTTTTCTTCTACTAATAGAATGTAGTTGTTCATTATCTTTTTCGTCATTTGAATTAGAATCTGCATTTAAGGCCTGTAAGTTAGGTACCAAACCATCAGTGGTAAAATAGACCACCCTCACTCCTCGGTTTAATAAATCATTGGTGAACGGATCACAAATTCTGAAGGGCTCTTCAATGAAGGCAGCAGGTCCAGCTACTATAATGAGATGGGAAAATCCATGATAATCCTTGTTAATTATGTTCAGTCAATAAAAAGACCTCAATGGGTCAGAGACTCTGGCAGTTAACCACTTAGTTCATATCATAGCCAGGTTTCGATCCTGGGACCTGTGGGTTATGGGCCCACGACGCTTCCGCTGTGCCACTCTGTGCAATATCATCTCCAATTTCTAGTCTTCATGGTCTTTTGTGTCTACCTCCTCTCTTTAACATCTCCTCGATCATCATATCCATTGTTGTTGTTTTAACTATGATTTAAACTAAGTGCGATCTAAACTGAAACTAAAACAACTATGACTGGGCGATCGATAGAAACTCCTTTTGTTAGTTGTACAATTTTTTTACTTCTGCCTTCATCCGCG
The DNA here is from genome assembly GCA_027924585.1 of Larix kaempferi. Lineage (NCBI taxonomy): Eukaryota > Viridiplantae > Streptophyta > Pinopsida > Pinales > Pinaceae > Larix > Larix kaempferi. The sequence continues at coordinate 6,589,674 of BSBM01000073.1, forward strand.
ATTTCTAGAAATGAGTAATTTTCCCAACTCTGTAGCCAACTAGAGGTGATGTACTTTAGAATGAGTAATTTTCCCAACTCTGCAGCCAGCTAGATTCTACGTATTTTGTATTTCGTTCTTTTTATTTAATGAGATATTTGGCAAAGTGAATCTCGACGTAGCATCAAACCCCATTGACTAAAGTCTACGTATTTTGTATTTCATTCATTTTATTTAATGAGATATTTTCCAAAGTGAATCTAGTAGCATCAAACCCCATTGATTTGCATACATCTTCCTCCAAAAGTGAGAACAATCCACCTTTAATCAAGAAACAACTCAATGTTTTTGAAATGGTGTGATACAAGAATCTCCTAAACCTGGGTGGTTTATCTCCCTTCTCCACATTTAAATTCTTCACTTTTAAGCTGACTACGACATCCAGGTATCAACACAATATTACCGCCAAAACTCAGGGATGATGCAACTTTCGTGTGACTAAACCCATTATCAATTGTGCTTTCATGTGACTATTTGTGCGAAAGGTTGTGGATCTACCATATGTCAAAACCCTGGGCCTTAGAATCAATGATTTTGGTGATGAGAAGGTGATCTTAGCTGGAACCAAATCTTAAACTAACTCGATCTGGTTCCCTCCTTGCGATGGTGGCAAGGAGTTTCTATCGATCCATTTGATTGTTAACAATAGAGTTGGAGGTTCAAGCCCTTCTTCCAACAGTTGGTGTTAGTACTTATTAGGCTACAAACCATTTTGTAAAATGGAAATGGGAAAGGTATTCCATGAATCAGTTGGTGGTAGTCCTTATTGGGCCACAACCCATTTTGTAAAGTGGAAATGGGAAATATATTCTATGAATTTTGACTAGTCTTGTTCCTCCAATTTGATGATGGCTAAGTCAACACATTTATGAACCTTCCGTGTTCTCAAATTATTATGTACTAAAAGGAAGATGGACATTGCTTCTTTGTGGTTCTTGTTGGTTAATGATGAGACCTTTTCTGTTCTTTCATTATTTGGTTAATGATGAGATTGTTGTTTTGCTTTGTAGTTCTTGTTGATTAATGAAAAGATCTCATGAAGGTGAACACAAGATATTTCTCAAGTTTTTTTCATTATAGTGTAGACATTGCTAGTTTACAACTTATTAAAAAAACATTGAGAAGATGTTATAGTTATAAAAACTACTACAAGCATAAACATTGATTCAATCGATCTCGACTATGTGTAGCAAAGAACGACTCATATTACTTACCCTAGACTTGTTACATCATAGGCGTCTCTATTTGAACTCTTCAGCCATTTAATCACAAAATTAAACATCAACAGGCAGATGTTGCAATCGTAAAGAGTCTGCGTGAAATCATAATGATTTCTTACGTGTGGATATTGTTTCCCCCTATTTGTATGGGTGTCCGCATGTGATTCTGATCCTAGTTGTCAATTCTACTAGTTGAAGGTGTAATTGATAGTGTGCACAAGTCCTTGACTGCACTACACATGTCGAGTCTAAGTTGATGACTAACTTATCCAGTTGTTCTTATTAGTACCAGTCTACCAGATAGATGTTAGAATGAAGCTTCTTTGGTCATTTACATTGAAAAGTTGTATCAATTCAAATTTCTATCACATCACTCTCAAGAATTGATTTGTGTCATCAACTAACAATTCCTTCCCAACTTCTGGAGAGTCTTTGTAATGCAATCTTAGTTTTAATTTTTAACAACTTGACTCTTCTATTCACAAATATGTGTTAAGTTGGATCTTCTTTTGGGGCATCTACCTTAAAATTTCACTTTTAATGAATCACTTTATATTTATACATTTAACGAGGATGTAATTGAGCTATAGTATGTGGTTTACAAGACTTTAAACATCATTTTTTTAAAAATAAACAGCTACGTCGCTCTAGCAACGACCGATTGTGCAGCTCTCCGATGGGCTTGCTATACTAGAGACGGAAACTCCGTCGCTAGTATAGCGATTCCATCGGAACATGAAAGGATATTTCGTCGCTATAGCAATGCATGATTATGCAACTCTCCGACGGGCTTGCTATACAAGTGACGGAAATTTCCGTCGCTAGTATAGCAAGCCCGCCGGAGAGTTGCACAATCATGTGTCGCTATAGCAACATCATATCTCTGCTATAAACATATTAGAGGGGTTTTTTAAAAATGTGCCTCCGTAGCTATAGCGACACCAAAGTGTTTCTATAGCGACGATGGATGTGTTGCTATAGTGACGGGAAAGTGTCACTATAGAGACACTGTGTGATTTTTTAAACAACTCGCGTTTCATTGCCTCTGTCGCTATAGAAACAACAAAGTGTTTGTTATACCTCAATATTACACATTACATATTAGTGTCGCATCCTTGCATTACCAACCTAAAAGACAATTTCCCTTAAAGATCATCTGAACATTCAGAGTGAAAACCATTGGCTGAAAACTGAAAGCAAAACCTTTTTCTGCCATCTGCCAACCCAACTTAGCCCTATTTGTGAGCACTACTGCTCCCTGCACATATACAGGGGCGTGGTAGTCATCACTACCATGCTTTTCTCCTTCTTTGGGGCACGGTACTACCGCGTTATGCTCAGTGTTAGGGGTGCGGTAGTTTGAAATTAGCCTTTTTTCCTTGGACTTTGGGATCTCAACCTTCGAGGAGATTTTGTTGGGATTACCACCTTTGGTTCGATCCTAACTCCCTCTTTGTTTAGCTGGCCTGATCCACTAAACCCTACATAGATCCACACTTCTCTCTTTGGTTAACCTTCCCATGTGCTATAAGAGAGAAGCTTTCCATGGGCCAAAGGGAGGACTTTTGGGGCATCAAACCTATGATCTTCAGACTTCTGCAGAGATAACTAGAGGAAGCACTTGGAGCTGGAGGATTGGCTTGGATATCAAGAAACATTTGTAAGCACTCTTCAAGTTTGTAATAAAAGATAACTTGTCTTGTTTTTCCCATTTCATGTGTATTGTATAAATCTTTGATATGAAATGTATCTAATTTATATTTGAACTTAACCTTTGCTTCAAGGTATTTGGAAGATCGCATGCTTGCATTACCGACCTAAACGGCAGTTTCCCTTAAAGATCATCTGAACATTTAGAGTGAAAACCATTGACTGAAAACTGAAAGCAAAACCTTTTTCTGCCATCTACCAACCCAACTTAGCCCTGTTTGTGAGCACTACCGCTCCCTGCACATCTACAGGGGCGCGGTAGTCATCACTACCGTGCTTTGCTCCTTCTCTGTGGCGCGGTACTACCGTGTTATACTCAATGTTAGGGGAACGATAGTCTGAAATTAGCCTTTTTTCCTTGGACTTTGGGATCTCAACCTTCGAGGAGATTTTGTTGGGATTACCACCTTTGGTTCGATCCTAACTCCCTCTTTGTTTAGCTGGCCTGATCCACTAAACCCTCCATAGATCCACACTTCTCTCTTTGGTTAACCTTCCCATGTGCTATAAGAGAGAATATTTCCATGGGCCAAAGGGAGGAATTTTGGGGAATAAAACCTATGATCTTCATACTTCTGCAGAGATAGGTTTGATGCCCCAAAAGTCCTCCCTTTGGCCCATGGAAAGCTTCTCTCTTATAGCACATGGGAAGGTTAACCAAAGAGAGAAGTGTGGATCTATGGAGGGTTTAGTGGATTAGGCCAACTAAACAAAGAGGGAGTTGGGATCGAACCAAAGGTGGTAATCCCAACAAAATCTCCTCGAACATTGAGATCCCAAAGTCCAAGGAAAAAAGGCTAATTTCAGACTACCGCGCCCCTAACACTGAGCATAATGCGGTAGTATCGCGCCCCAGAGAAGGAGCAAAGCGCAGTAGTGATGACTACCGCGCCACTGTAGATGTGCATGGAGTGGTAGTGCTCACAAACAGGGCTAAGTTGGGTTGGGAGATGGCATAAAAAGGTTTTTCTTTCAGTGTTCAGTCAATGGTTTTCACTTTGAATGTTCAGATGATCTTTAAGGGAAACTGTCATTTAGGTCGGTAATGCAAGGATGCGACACTAATATGTAATGTGTAATATTGAGGTATAATAGTGTTGCTATAGCGACGATGGATGTGTTTCTATAGCGATGGGGAAGTGTCGCTATAGTGACACTGTGTGATTTTTTAAACAACTCATGTTTCATTGCCTCCATCGCTTTAGCGACAACAAAGTGTTGCTATAGCGACGATGGATGTGTTGCTATAGCGACGGGGAAGTGTCGCTATAGCGACACTATTTGATTTTTTAAACAACTCATGTTTCATATCTTTGTGTCGCTATAGTGACGAACAGTGGAAAGTGTTTCTACAACAACGAAAATGTTGCCACGAAAAAAAAGGGTTATGTTCGTCGCTATAGAAACGATTTTCCGTGGGAAAAATGTGCACATGTACTAGTGCTTGCTTGCAAGTTTTCCTATATAAAATACCAGGGACATATAAAAAAGAACAACAAAAAAAGGCAAGAAATATATGATGTTGCAAATGTCTTTGTAACCAATATGGAAGAAGACAAAAGTAGAAGTGACTATGTTTTAAGGGCAGATGGTCTTGGGATCAAATATTCTAACTGGCAACAAATTGATGAGGCTTTGGCTACAAGCAATCTGTTTCAGCTAAACAATTTCCACTATGAGCCAGGAAATTGCCTGTTTGATGCACTTGCTATATTATTTCATTTCTGATATACATCAATAGAGATAAGAGAAGGGATTGCGAATCATTTCCGCATTTATCTAGATAAAAAAGATCCCTCTGCATTGTTATCAATGCGCACAGACCTGACAATTGACTACTTGCTATAATTGCATAGCATAGGAAATGCCAACAATATCTCAATCGCATGTTGCAATCTGCTTTGCAACCAGATGATCAAAATGTATATGGACTATGGGGTGTTATATTTTGCATCAAGGGGTTTTCAAATATCCTCATCCAAAATTTAAAACACAAGAATGTCGTCCAAATACACTGTGAAAAAAGAAAGTGCATAAGACATCATTAATTACCCTCATATTACTCGATGCATTGGACAACCCAAATGTTAGCATCAACCATTCATAGAGTCCTTTCCTTTCCTTGAATGCATTTTTCCACACTTATTCCTCTTTCATTATGACTTGGTGATAACCTGATTTGAGATCCAACTTGGGGAAAAACCTTGCTTTTTTTAGTTGATCTAGCAAGTCCTCTATTCTTGGAAATGGATACATATTCTTGATTATGAGTCATTAACAAAAGGAAAAAAATAGATTCATTTCAATTATGGGGGATTTGAATATTGCTACAATATATTGTTCCATGACCACACACACTAGCTTCTGGCCACTTCGAACCATTGTTGTCATATAAAACAATGCAAGGAAAAAGACAAGCCACTAATATGCTTTCTCAAAGTGAAAATTTAAATCAATGTCTATCCAAGCAAGTTGAAATGGAATTTCAACTTCGAGGCAATTTCCATGACTCCTTGTTTGAATCAGTCTCCAAATTGACACTATTCCCTGATGGAAAAAGTGTTAGAAACGCAGTTTTGAAAAGCTTTTATAACTCTATTGCTTCAAATGATATTAGAGCAATAAAATTCTTGGACATATATCTTGATAAAAAAAATTAGCGAATACATCTCTTGTTTCTGGATGGGAAACATATATTGTCCATTTCGCAGAGCCATATATCATTGGTCGCATAGAGGGAGATCAGTTTGCTCTTCAATGGTTATGTGAGCTACTAGACACTAACATACACCTATGGAACAATAATTTGAAAGAAAATATTGTCATATTCCATGCAACAAATAGATCATCAAAAGTTCTATGCCTAATGCAACATGTAATAGATAAAATGCATTCTCACTTCCAACCCTTGTTACAAGAACGTTGTGGAAATAAAATGTCATTTTCGCTCAATTGCAGAAGAAATACTTCTATTGCAATTGCAATGGATAATTTTGAAAAGAACAAATAGACAATAGCAAAAGAAAGCATTGTAGAGAAGAACACTGACAATGGATCCTTCAATGAACCAATATACATAGATGCAATTAAAGCAAAGTGGCAAAAAAAAATACAACAAGCATAAAAAAAATATCTCTTGCATTGTTGAGCAATTTTCAAAAACAAAAACCAGCATGCAGACATGCATTAACGACAATACGCAAAAAAACTTGCGCTTGTTGAAACACAAAATGCGTAGACAAGGAATGGACATTTGTCAAAACCAAAAGGAATGTAGAAAGGAAAAGAAAGCATTTTTCACATACTTAAAATTTATTCAAGACACACCTATTCATGCATGTTCTGTGTGTAAACGACTACATTTTAAAGAAGGCATTTGGTGTATAAACAACAAAATTAGATTAGCCTTCGAAACTATGGAAAATATAGAAGATGTGACGTGCCCGATGCTACTTGAAAAAATTTGTAGACCTTGCAAGAAAGCAATCTCCAATGGGAAATTGCCTATGTTTACATCGCCTACACGAATCTGATGCAATAACATATTGACATATGTAACTATACTGACTCCTTTGGAAGAACGATTGGTGTCGCCAAGAATAGCCTTTGCACAAATAAAACAACTTGGTTATAAAAGAACACAAATTGGTCTAAATGGCTCAATTATCAATGTGCCTGCAAACTTGGATAGAGTTCAAACATATTTCCTATAAGGCTAGAAGACGATCTGACAATTGCAGTTATGCTAAAGCGAAAAATGGAATACAAAAATGCATACCTATCTAGAAATATTCGTCCAGAGATCATTATGACTGCGCTGAGTGATTTATGCAAAACCAAACTTTATAAATTTGAAGGCATTGTAATCAATACTAGTTGGGAAGACATATTTAATGAAACATCTAAACAAGAGTCAAATACTCAACAAACAATGGAATGAGTAAATGATGATGAAAATGAAATAAACATAGAGCCAATATTAGAAACATTGATACATGGATATGGAGAAACACATCTAATAGATGATTTAGACAACAAAATCATAGAAATTGCACCTTCCAAGAAATTTCGACCATTGAGCATTTTCCAAGACAAATACTCTGAAGAGCTAAACTTTCCTACACTTTTCTATGGATCCAATCGACGCAAAGAAATTTTCGATCATTTTTCTTATCAACAAGTATCGGAGTGGGAGATACAACATGAAAGTACTGAATTTGAAATACATGGCACAAACATTTTCTTTAAAGCAATTAAATTCATAATAAAACAAGTAAAAAACACTGCTTGGATATCAATTCGCATGGGAGAGTTAAAGGGGAAAAAAATATTCGCAAAAGATGTCAAGTCAAAAGAAAATCACGTAAAAATACTTCTATCTCCGGTCGAGTATCGTAAATTGAAAGCAATCAGAACATCACCTGACTACTTTGAAAATATGAAAAAATATCTATTTGCAATGATTCGACAGCTTGGTCCTCCCACGTTTTTTTAACCTTTACAAGTGCTGAACATCTTTGGACACCTTTATGCAATGTGTTGAAACAAATTGAGGAAAAACATTTGGGAAACTTGCAAGATAGTGTGTTGGAAGAAAATATTGACACGTTAATAAGAAGACACCCAGTGCTTTGTACTCACTACTATATATACATAATAGCAGCACTAAAGTCTCTTATGTTAAAAAACAACACATTGTTTGGAAAAGTAAAAGGTTTTTTCTTTACAACCGAATTTCAACAAAGAGGAAATGAGCATGAACATGGACTAATTTAGATTCAAAATGCACCTGTTTATGGAAACAATTCGAATGAGGAGATTGCTTGTGTTATTGATCACCATATATCCACAGAATAGTTATTACTTTATCAAAATATTATTCAAATTCAAATGCATCGTCACACAAAAACATGCAAAAAACATCGACATTCCACATGCAGATTCAATTTCCTATTGCCTCCTATGGATAGTACCATAATTCTAAAGCCACTAGAAAATGCTTCAAATGATCTGATTCAAAGAGGAAAAAAAGTATTCGCTCATATTGAACATAAAGAATATTCTAAAAACATTTCATTCACACAATTAATCCTAGAGCTACAACTAACCAGAGATGAATACATTTTTCTACTACGATATTTGCTTCCTCGTTCTACCTTAATACTAAAAAGAGATCCTGTTGAAATTTGGATCAATTCATTTGCAAAAGTGATGCCAGAGTTATGGAAGGAAAATACAGATGCACATTATATCTTATATGCCTATGCTACAACAACATATGTAAGCTCTTACATCACCAAATTTGACATATCTATGGAAAATGCTTTAAAAAAGATCAAAGAACAATGTCTTATTGAGAATGATGGAAAGATTGAAACAATACGTAAGCTTGGAAATGCGCTTTTGAGCATGCAACAAATTTATACTAGATAAGCAATACATATCATACTCTCATTACCTCTACATTCATCCTCAAGGAATACTATTTTCATCAACACCACTCCAGATAACAAAAAAATAGTTGTCTTGAAAAAACCATCACTTTTGGAAAAAGAACTAGATGACTCCAATGACATTATTTGCCCATCAATTTTGGACAAGTACATTGCACATCCTGTTGAGCTTGAAAACATCTCCTTGGAAGAATATGCATCTTTCTGTTGATGTATATGTAACTTCGGAATGTATTTCACATATATGTATATTGTATTCCTATAGAGATGGTATTATTCCTCTATACGGAAGTGTCGTCATTTATATTGTAAGTGTCGTAACTTATACTTGATGGGTTATTAGACCACCTTGTTGGGGTCGGCCCTGTATAAGTCATGTGGGTCGAAGGGTTATTAGACCACCCTATTGGGGGTCGGCCATGTGGGTCAAAGGGTTATTAGACCACCCTATTGGGGGTCGGCCCAATCAGCATTATATTATGTGGTTAAGTTCAAGCCTACATGAGTTAGGTAAAAAGGCAAGTCAAGTCAAGTATAAATAGAGTGCGGGAGGCACTCTATTTACTCACTCACTTCTCACTCATGCACTCAAGGAGGAGTGTCGCACTTATGGAGGAGGAGGATCTGCTGCTAGGTTGTGTCTATCTCTCATGGTTGGTTGTATCATTGCTCTATCTATCTCTGAGGAAGTTATTGGGGTTTTTCACCTTTATGGTTTTCCCCAAGTAAATCTTTGCGTCTCTTGTGTGCTTGCATTATTGTCTCCATGATTGATATGCTGTAGATATGTTGTACATGTTGTTCTCTCAGTTAAGATCCTAGATCAGATTGAAGTAAATTCTAAAATTTAACATGGTATCAGAGCTAGCCTGAAAGAAGGCATGATATGGCATGTATGACACTTGTTGCACTTACGATGCTAGGGCTTGATATAGCAAAAACCAGTCATCGTATCACTTTCATTATAAATCCGTTTTGGAAAATTTGTCGGATCTGAAATTGTTACCGGTCGAATCTAAGATCCCCATGTACCTTGTGTCCAAAGCACAACCTCTAATTCGTTGTACTTTGTGATTTATGATCTGTACAATATAGGGTTTCTGCCTCTTCCAGATCTGAGTCAAAATCAGGTGACCTTGGGATAAAGGTCATAACTTGGGCTAGAAAGCTCCAAATGAAATTTAGTGAAAAGTGATAGGTAGTAAACAGAATGTACTATCTCATAAAACGTTTTCAGAGGCCGAAGTTGAAACAGTGACACGTGGCACGCCGTACAAGTTCGCTCTCCTGTTTTATCCCAAAACAGGTTACGTTGCGACATTTGGCATAACTCTCTCTCAGAAAATCCAATTGAGGTCAGACCTGTCAGGATGGAAAGATAACAGGTCAGGCTATCTCAAAAAACGTTTTCAGACCCTGTGGATCGAAAAATTCGGAGGTACACCAGAAACAATCAGGTACATATTTCTGTCAAAACAGAATTATTTTTTAGTACCTTCATTCATGGCTTCCGGAATTTAGGGCTTCGTAGAAAGTTGGAATTTTTGTAATCCGAGACCACGGCTGGATGATACTCATCAAAATAGAAATTTAGAGACCAATATCAGTATTTTTGGTTGGGCAGAAGGCCGGGCTTGATCAAACCCTAGTTCGAGACTTTGATTAGAAAAGTGGAAAATTAGGGCTTCTGTAAAAATGGGAATTTTTGAAATCTGTGACCATGGCTAGAAGCTCCTCAGAAAAATAGAAGCTTAGAGATTTGGATCAAACCTTTTGATTGGGAAGAAGAGTGGGCTTCATCAAACCCTAGTTCAGGGTCACGTCCAGTGAATCCAGAAGTCTCAAAGGAAAAATTGAGGAGTGAAACTTTGCAGTTTTCAAATTCTAAATATACCAGCTTGATCAGCTCATCAAGGCGCATATTTCTATCCTTTCAGAAGTTTGAAATTCAAAGTTTGAATTTTTGGGGTTTCTCTGACAAACCCATATCTAGCTCCAGGTCCAGTTCTTGCAAATCAAGTGGATTGGGTTAATCCTAGAAGAAGATGGATTGGTCACCTGCATAAGTGAAGAAGTTCCTGTTTCAGAGGGAGATGAGGCTAAGGCCTTACATAAGAAGATTACAAGCGATCTCGACAGGTATGAATCATCGAGGTATGTTTTGAGATTTGTTCATGATTAAGTTTATGGTATGTTTGTCTTCATGTTATTACGGTTAGTACAATCTTGATTTTAGATTTGTCGTATCACCTTAACAAAATTATGAATGCATGATAGAAGATATTCATTGGTTAGGGTGTTGACACTTATGATTGTACTAATGCATTATGGTGTTGTATGAGGTTTATGTTGTCTACTAACATGAAAGGTACACCAATAAAGACAAATCATGTTCCAGTTCAAGAACATATGATCATGATGACATGAGGATAAAGACTCATCCATTGTCATGGATCTCATAGAAGATCCATTTACGAGGTGTGTATAACTTGGTTTTATAATGGCTAACCTATGAGATATATAGGTTACTAGCACAAGTCATTGAAGAAGATCAAGAAGACATCATGTGAGTATGTTAGACATAACTAACTAGCATACTAATCCAGGTATGTTTTTCCTATATCAAGATAGAATCCTACATTGGGTTAGGTTCTTATACTGTTGTTGATAATGATTATTCACGAAGAGTCATAGGTTTGAATAATCATGGTTGTATGCATATTATGTTTCTTACCATAATTGATGATATGACTAACTAGAAGAATCATGAAGGTATAGCTTTGAATAATCACAGGTTTTATGCATATTATATCTCTTATCTTGATTGATGATTCAACTAACCCGAAGAGTCATAGGTTTGAGTAATTACAGGTTTAGACATGTTATGTTTCTTATGATTTGACTAACCATAAGAATCCTACATAAACCTTGAATGCTAATGCTTATTATTTTCTGTTTGAAATGATCATGATTATACATGCTTGAGATTATTGTGTTTTAATAGTATACTAATGAATGTATGATTTTATATTAGACCTAGAGGATAACACAATGATGATACTAACAAGCATGCATAGGGATCGAGAATGTATATAAGTTCAAGGACAGGTAATCCAGGGAGCAAAGATCAAGAGGGAGTACACTCCAGTGGTTTATGAAAGGATGCTGATATTCAGAGGGAGTTGTCCATCTCTCTACATTCCACAACAGAAAGGTGTAGAAGAAGCTACTACAGATTAGGACTCCAGCAGCTCCTGCAAGAAAGCGAAGACTCAGAGGGAGTCCACCCAATGAACAAACAAAGATAAGTATTTTAATTATCATTTCTTGCATATGTGTTTGTTTAAATAAAATTGTTCAATGATGTATATGCTCATGTTCCTAGACTTAGGATATGTATTGTGCATAGTAGAATAGTTGCATTGATGAACAATATACTACTAATATGCATGGGTAAGTGGCCTATGGCACTGTACAACATTCCATTGCTACTTATCTAGAATGAAACCTCTTTGCTGACATGTTGGGAGTTGTGCACACTCTTAACAATGTTCTGGTAGAGATTGGAAGGCATCTAGAAAGTTATGGGATATGGATAAATGTTGTATTGAAGCATTGGCTAAGATAATTGCATGACTGTATGACATATTTCTTTATGTGTAAGAATTTGTTCTGAAAATTATGAGATGTTTCTAATCATGCAATTTAACATGTTTTGTAGGAAAGACCGTATATCGTCACCTACAAAAGGACTACAACATTTGTTCCAGCAACAAAGATATCTATTGAAGATATTGAAGTTCCCAGGATCTGGGATGAAGAAATTGAATGCCATGATCCGTCGATTATGAAGAATGATGTTTGGGATGCGATTCCAAGAGCTAAAGGGAAGTCTGTTGTGACTTCCAAATACAACTATCAGATCAAGCATGTTGCAGATGGCAACATTGAGAAATACAAAAGTGATGAAATAGAAGATGCACCAGATGGATTTCAAGATAGCATGGTGTAGTCATATATGTGTGCAGAACTTGATATGGTAGGATAGACAGCTTTCTATCCAGCTTGGGATTTACCAAGAGTAAAGCGGATTCCAACCCTTACTACAAGGTTTAGGAAGGAAATCTAGCGATACTACTTTTGTATGCAGATAACCTGTTTGTTACAGGTGAAAATAGATTTATTGCCGACACGCAGCGGAAGCTTACTACCGAGTTCAAGATGAAGAACTTGGGGATGATGCACTATTTGTTTTTGACATAGAGGTGTGGCAGAGTGCAGATGGAATCTTCCTTGGACAAGGGAAGTATGTAGTAGAGATCCTGAAGAGGTTCGGGATGATGGACTGCAAGGATATGGCCACACCTATGGCATCAAATCTAAAGCTTCTATGTGATGCTTCATTTGAGCCGGTTGATTTCTCCATGTATCGTCAGATGATTGGGTCCTTGATGTACCTGAAGAACACGAGACCAGACATTTGCTTTGCTGTGAACACATTGAGCCAGTTCCTGACGGATCCGAGGAGTGTTCACCTAGTTGTTGTAAAGCATGTTCTGAGGTACCTGAAGGGTACAGTGGATTATGGGCTCAAGTATGAGGTGAATCAAAAGTTTAACCTGTAGGGTTATGTTGATTCAGATTGGGCTGGCAGTGCTGCAGATAGGAAGAGCACATCTGGGTGTTGCTTCAGTATGGGATCAGGTGTGATCTCTTGGTTTAGCAGGAAGCAGTCCTGCGTAGCACTGAGTACAGCTGAGGCAGAGTATGTTGCAGCCTGCTTAGCTAGTTGTGAGGCAATATGGCTACGGAAGCTACTGTCTGAGTTATTTGATCTCCCGTTGGAGGCTACTGGTATCTTCTGTGATAACCAGAGTTGTGTAAAGCTGTCTGAGAACCAAGTGTTTCATGACAGGGCGAAACACATAGAGATCAAATATCACTATATCAGGGATATGATACAGAGAGGAGCTGTGAAGCTCCTATATGTTGCGACGGACGAGCAGATTACAGATGTGCTGACGAAGCCACTAGCCAGGGTGAAGTTCGAGTACTTCAGAGAGAGGCTTGGCGTTCCTCAGATCGAGGACACTTCGAGGAAGAAGTGATGGACACATTTGCTGAAGCCATTCCAAGCATGTTGGAAGGAGGATCCTTCACATGGCTGTGGATGTAAGCGTTGGATGATGAGCATCATGATGATGTTCTGGTTTCTGCTTGGATATGATCAGTTGGATCATTTTTATGTATGTATGAACGCATCCTGTTGATGCTGGATATGATCAGTTGGATCATGTGTATGTATTTTGTATATGCATCATGTTGGATGCTTGGACCATGTATCTGTATATGTATCAGGTGGATACATTGTATGATCAGGTGGATCATGTATGATGATATGTATCATGTATTTGTATTTGTATCAAGTGGATACATTGATGATCAGGAGGATCATGTATGATGATATGTATCAGGTAGATACTTGGTATGCATCAGGTAGATGCATTGATGATCAGGTGGATCAGGTATGATGACATGCAGCAGGATGTTGCAGTGATGATCAGGATGATCATAGATGACAAGCTTCAGGATGTTGCTCCAGATGACATGCAACAGGATGTTGCAGTGATGATCAAGATGATCATAGATGACGAGCTTCAGGATGTTGCTCCAGATGACATGCAGCAGGATGTTGCAGTGATGATCAGGATGATCATAGATGACGAGCTTCAGGATGTTGCTCCAGATGACATGCAGCAGGATGTTGCAGTGATGATCAGGATGATCATAGATGACGAGCTTCAGGATGTTGCTCCAGATGACATGCAGCAGGACGTTGCAGTGATGATGATCAGGATGATCATGGATGCATCAGGATGATGTATGGTGAGTATCAGGATGATACTCTATGGCCGTGGATCAGGTTGTGCAGATAAGCATGTAATTTGTGCCCTGGGAGATTTGCAGATGGTCTTTCGAGGTTTTGCCTATGGCATGTAATTCGGTGCCCTAGGACATCTAGCAAATGCTCTTTCGAGGTTTTGCTTGGGAGGACATATAATTTGTGCCCTGGGAGATCTGAAGATAGTCTTTCAAGGTTTTTCCTATGGCATGTAATTTGTGCCCTGGGATATCTGGCAGATGCTCTTTCGAGGTTTTATCCTATGGCATGTAATTTGTGCCCTGGGATATTTCAGGTCGGATTTGTGTACCCGTAACATCCTGAAATGCTCTTTCAAGGTTTTGCCATGACCACATGTAATTTGTGCCCTGGGAGATCCGATAGGTTGAGCTGTGTGCTCGTAATCAGTCCTGGGATGCTCTTTCGAGGTTTTGTGGTGACCACATGTAATTTGTGCCCTGGGAGATCCGATAGGTTGAGCCTTGTGCTCGTAATCAGTCTTGGGATTCTCTTTCGAGGTTTTGTGGTGAGGTCACATGTAATTTGTGCCCTGGGAGATCCTATAGGTAGAGCCGTGTGCTCATAATAGCCTGGGATGCTCTTTCGAGGTTTTGTGACGCATGTAATAAGTTCTGAGGATTCCACAGTATGGCCAGTGATGATGAAGACCTGCAGGTGGTGGGCCTACATCCAGTATGAAAAAGGACTGGCTCTGTAGAACTTCCTATGACGAGTATATTCAGAGATTGATTGAGATAGCAGCAGCAGTGACGATTATGATGACTCGATGACGATTATCCAGTGACGATGATCCAGAGAAGATGACTTGTGCTAGGAGAATTGTGCTGAGAAATACCTTCCTAGTTAAGAGGGAGTGTTGATGTATATGTAACTTTGGAATGTATTTCACATATATGTATATTGTATTCCTATAGAGATGGTATTATTCCTCTATACGGAAGTGTTGTCATTTATATTGTAAGTGTCGTAACTTATACTTGATGGGTTATTAGACCACCTTGTTGGCGTCGGCCCTGTATAAGTCATGTGCGTCGAAGGGTTATTAGACCACCCTATTGGGGGTCGGCCCAATCAACATTATATTATGTGGTTAAGTTCGAGCCTACATGAGTTAGGTAAAAAGGCAAGTCAAGTCAAGTATAAATAGAGTGAAGGAGGCACTCTATTTACTCACTCACTTCTCACTCATGCACTCAAGGAGGAGTGGCGCACTTATGGAGGAGGAGGATCTGCTGCTAGGTTGTGTCTATCTCTCATGGTTGGTTGTATCATTGCTCTATCTATCTCTGAGGAAGTTATTGGGGTTTTTCACCTTTATAGTTTTCCCCAAGTAAATATTTGTGTCTCTTGTGTGCTTGCATTATTGTCTCCATGATTGATATGCTGTACATGTTGTTCTCTCAGTTAAGATCCTAGATCAGATTGAAGTAAATTCTAAAATTTAACACTTTCTATTCTTGTATCCACTCAATTATAAGAAAAATAAATAGACCATGTATCATACGATCTATTCGCTATAACAGAGAAAAATACCTTGAGAATTTCTTTAGAGAAAAGATCATCCTCTTTATGCCACATAGAGACAATTGCAACTTGATAAAGAGAAATTTCAAAACATGGTCTGATGTATATGTCGCATTCAAAGAACAAGTAGACATTGTAGAACAAATGTTCATGGAAACAACAATGACAAAGTGGGGTGACCTTGACAATGCCATTGAAATAATTGCATTGCAAGACACAACTATGCCTCCTATAACAATAGAGAAAACAACAACTATGTCTGGATTTGAACAATATGACATTCAACATGATCTAATCCGCAAAACTATGTATAATGCATCAAAACTTGGGGTTGTGTGCAACTTGAAAAAAAATCCATTTCTTTTGGACATACATGAATACCATGCAATTCGAAGAAACTTAAATACTCAACAACAATCGATTGTGAAATAAGTTATTGCAAGGAAAAAAAACAATCCCCTCACTCTAATCTGCTTGTTCCTGACAAGAGGGGAAGGAACAGGTAAAACTTACACCGCAAAAGAAATCTATGATGGTCTGTTGCATTCCTATGACAAAGAAATTGGTAGTGATCCTTTAAATAAAAAGGGTCTTATAGTTGCATTTACTGGAAAATCCGCATATAATAAAGGTGGCATTATAGTCCACTCTTCTTTCAGATTGCCATTAAGTTCAACAAACATGCTTCCACTAAATTCAAACACCCTAGATATTTTGACAAAATATTATGAACAACTTCGATTAGTGTTAATTGATGAAGTCTCTTTAATAGGGTCTCGGATGCTATACAACATCAACAAACGACTACGTGAAATCATGAACACACCAACAAAAGAATTTGGAAACCTCGATGTCATATTTTGTGGTGATTTGTGTCAAGCAAAACCTATTCATGGTTGTTGGATTTTTGAACAACCAAGATTCCAATAACAAACATTTCCTTACAGATTTTGGTTCGATGCCATAAAATGCTATCAACTTACAACAGTTGTACGCCAAAGAATCCAGACATTCATATCAATTTTGAATAGGATTATAACATGCTCTCAAACACTGGATGGCATAGATTACTTAAACCAACATTGCTACAAACAACCACCAGTAGATGCAACGTTTCCTTATCTTTTCCATAGTAATAAGGATGTTCAACAACATAACTCAAAAATGTTGCCATCTATGCAAACAGAAACATTCACACTTGTAGCACATGATAGAAAAAATGATTCAATTGAAAAAAATTACCATAGACAAAAGACACCGTGACTTCCCTCTATGCTAGTAGTAAAAAAGGATATGCTTATTGAACTAGTTGGAGGTAACTACTCAACTGAGGATGGCTTGGTTAATGGTGCAGAAGGTGTGTTTAAACACTATACACAAACAACTCATGATATTGTTTGGATTGAGTTTGCAGATACAAATGTTGGAGACATGCAATGTGATACTATGCAACATCTTTATACACCTGCCGTAAATTCCAATTGGACACCGATCAAAAGAGTTGTGATACAAACAACACTTGAAAATAAAACGAATGTTATGTGAACACAATTCCCAATTCAGTGGGCATGTGCAAGAACAATCCATAGAGCACAAGGATTGACAATGGACAAATTTCCATTTGACCCAAAAGGAATTAAGAGACATGGCCTTGTTTTCACTGCGCTCTCACGCGTCAAAGATATTGATTGTCTTTATCTTTTAAACAAGTTAGAACAAAGAAATTTTGTAACTTGTCCAAAAGTCGCCACTGAAATAGATAGATTAAAAACACACGCAGCTTTGCAATTTCAATTCGGTCTGCATTTAATGCTAAATGATAGGCAATTTCTCATTTCGTCATTGAACACACACAACTTTCTTTTGCACTATTATGATATTCTGAATGATCATGAAATTATGCAAGCAAACGTTTTATGTTTGCAAGAAACTCACATGCACACACTTGCCAAAGAAACAACATTGATAGAAAAATACAAATTTTTCTTAGCGTTTTCAATGCATAGAATCCTTACATTGATTAAAATATACATTGCCATCATCAATTCTAAAAACTATACAAAACACTCCACCAAGGAAATTTGCGTATCTTGAATTAGGCTGCAATGTATTGAAAGTAGTGAACATTTACAATAGACCATGTGGTGTGCTTGATGATCTCTTTCAGATATTGAGTTTCATTTTTTCAACTTGCACACCAAGCACTCAAATCCTAGTAGCTGGTGACTTGAACATTGACATGTTGCAAGAAACATCGAAAAGAAAACTGCAATTGTTTATGCAAATGAAAGGCTTGACATTGAAAACAATAAAGTCAACAACAAACACCAATTCGATGCTTGATCGCTTTTGGAAAAATTTGAAACACAAAGATATTGTTTTCAATATTGCAGATGCTTATTGGGATGATCATTATTCAAATTTCCTATCAATCTCTAGTAGAAATGTGTAGTGTATTCAATTTTTGATTATCTAATTTTATTGTCTTCCTATCTATGAACGGCTCTATGATGGCATATTTGCACAAAATCAAAATCAACTACTATTCTTTCTCCTACAACTTTTGTGCACTTTAAAATGCAACAATTTGTTTTTTTATACTGACGGTGAGCTAGATTTAGAAAATATTTTGGCATCTGCAACATTGATTTCATAACTATGAGTTTAAATTCTGTTGAACTTTCTCATATTCTTATAATCTATTTCGTGATTTCAAATTTAGGTTCTTTTTTATTGTTGAGAAAATTGATATTATTTTTTCTTAGTTGTATACACTTTATTTTTTACACAGTTGACATCTAAAAAAAAAAAATTATGCCAAAGCATATGTAAACACTCTCTAGGCAAAGTATTCACGTGCTATCTCCATTTTATAATAATGCAGACCATATCTAGGCTACTAAAAATGTCTTAATAGAAAATTCTTATGTTCAAGATAATTGTAGATGGAAATTTGTTCAACATTTGCTTGTGTATAACATAGCTTCCAACACTTGTTCAATTGAAATTATTGACACTAAATAGACTTTGGGCTATGCATATGTCAAAAATCCAGTCAAAGAATTATAGGCATTTGTTTGTTTTGCTTCTTTGTTTTTATGCTATCGGCTTGTTGCCATATTTTCCCTCTCTTATAAATACCTTCTACTCTTTACACTAATTAACAATGTCATCTACATCTGATTCGCCTAATACTTCTCACATGTGCAGCTTTTGAAACTCAAATCCAAAATTGCAACTGAAAATTACAAACAAAGCAAATACTACAGGTTGCAAAATACATTGAAAATGGCATCAGAAGAAAAAAACCCAATAACAGAAAATAGTTCATTACTTGCGCGCAACACAATAGAACCAATATCAACACCAAACAATCCGACAATGGGGACAATGTCAGCTGCTAAAAGTCCAAAAAGGTATGCAATTATTTTGGTTCTAATTGATTTTTACATCATTTTTAACACGTGAAACTTACCCATCTTCTTTTAGGATTTTCTACCACAAAAAACAACAGAATATAACTATTGCATCGACAAATATTTTCTCAAACTTGATCTAAGTTTCAACATTTTTGCTATTGATTGCTGATAAAAAATTTCTTGGCCCTTTTCTTTATCTATAACAATAGCAGGTTAAGACAAACACCTCCAGAACCAACTAAGCAGACAAATATACTTCCTACAGATTTACATATATAATATTTACAAAAAGAAAAAAAACCTCTCCTCTTTTGCTACATAGCAATATGTTCCTTTCTTTTGCAAGTTAAATATGTTCCTTTCTATCATGATATCTTTATCTTGTTTAAGTACATTTACAATTATTCATATTGATTTATAGTATTAATGGATGTTTATTGATGTATGTTGATTATTATTGTTAAATATTCATGTATATTTACTCATGTTCATATACATTATATCCATATTCATGTTCATAGAAATTTGTGTCGATGTTTCAACTTGAATATTTTTTTCTTCTGAAAACTACCATTGGATTTCATGTTCAGCTATAAACAAATATTTGCAAATATCTATTTTATTTTTATTGACTTGAATTATGAACTAAAAATATTGATAGCATACACATTGTATTTTAGTTACATATTTCTAGCAATAAAAACTCAACTTAAGAATTATTCCATGGTGTTGATCAAGTGGGGTTTTATGCAGTTGACACCCAATGTATACATTGGTTGTTAGAATGAATAATGACCCATTATTCATACTAATTTATAGTATTAATGGATGTTTATTGATGCATGTTGATTTTTATTGTTGAATATTCATGTATATTTACTTGTGTTCATATAAATTATAACCATATTCATGTTCATATAATTAATAATCCATGTTATTGCGTATGATGATAGAAATTTGTGTCGATGTTTGAGCTTGAATACGTTTTCTGATAACTACAATTGGATTTCATCTTCAACTATATTTTTTGGAAAACCAACCAATGTGTTTTTTATGCAGATGTTCATTTGTGTGGTGTGAGAAAAAATGTTTAAACCCTTTATCTGTTGATGGGAAAGAGTGATTTACATAGCCTTTTAGAGCCCTTTTTTCCAAGCTCTCTTCAAATTTCCACACTTGTAAAATTTCAAATTTTTCATCTCAAATCACTCATGAGATATCTTATTGAGCTCGTTCTCTTTATGAGTTGTAGCAGCTCCACATTCTTTATATATTTGTTTCCCTTTTTTGTTGCGACCGTTAATTATTGAAGGTGAGATGGATGGCATGCATACACTTTGAAAGAAATATCTATTTCTGGACTTTACTTGCAAGAACTGGAGTAGACTTGAGCTCAAACCAACAAGAAAGACTAAATAGTAAAAATATATGATGGTTTATACTTTTCAAAGGGTTTCTATCCATTCCATTTGTATTCTTTCCGCCACACCATTGTGCTAGCAATGCCCCGTTAAATAAATAATGCATATGTAATGAAATCATGAACCCTCTTGATACTGGCCTGATAGGTATTATAGAACTCAAATTAAGCCTTCAAGGATTACCAAGTATTCCAGCAATGGTCATACTGGAGGACATGATACTGATAGAAATGAAGTACCTCACTTGGTCTATGTTTCTAGAGAGAAGAAACCTGCATTCAATCATCATAACAAAGATGATGCAATGAATTCTTTGGTATGATTTCCAACTCATTTAACTCTTGTTCTATTGGCATTGAAATAAATTTGGGAAATTATGCCATTGTGCTAAATATAGGAAATGTTAACATCTGTCTTGTTACACTTTCAGGTTCGAGTATCAACTGTTCGTACAAATGATCCTTATATGTTGAATTTGGATTGTGATCATTACATAAACAACAACAAAACAACTCATGAATCCATGTGTTTCATCATGAATCCTACTATTGGAAATAAAGTTTGTTATGTGCAGTTTCCCCGGAGGTTTGATAGTATTGATGGCATGATCATTATGCCAATCGCAACATAGTTTTATTTGATGTAATAAGAACCCAAATATTGTTGCACATTTACTTTCCATTACTTTTACCATATCAATTAAGTCAATCCATTTTTCTCATTCTATAATTGGAAATGTTCCTTTTTGGCTTATGTGTCTCATTCTCCAAGCTAAATTACAACATTGTTACATTCTGCAAATCGATATGAAAGGTTTGCATAGCATTCAGGGACACATATATGTTGGTATTGAATGTGTTTTCAGAAGGCAAGCACTCTATGGGTTTGATGCTCATAAAGCTGAGAAGGAACCCACATGGACTCACTATAGAATTTGAACCCAAAATCCGACGACATCCGACGAAAAGGACTATGTCATCGGATTTCACCTTCAAAATTATGAAATTTGATGATTTTTTTTAAATTGATAGAAAGGTATGTCGGATATCCGATGGCCTTCGAATATCCAACGATGTTTGTCGAATAGTGACCAGTGTCGTCGGCTATCCGACATAATATTATGCCTGAGGATGTAGGATACCCGACCATATATTATGCCCGAGGATGTCAGATATCTGACGTCATATTATGCCCGAGAATGTCGGATATCTGACATTATATTTATAACTGGGGATTTCAGATATCCGACGGTGTTTGTTGAAAATATCAAAATATATATAAAATGTTGCATGGTTGTTTATAACTATGGCAACTTAGCACTTAGCAACTACTTGTAAATTGCATAGTATTACAATGAAGGAAGGAAAATCGCCGTCCAAAATAGTGACAAGTTATGTAGGGACTCGGGATTCGAAACTGATCGAAAGAGACATTGTGATTGTGACCGTTTGGATGCACAGAGATGATGAAATTGTTGTACACACTTATGACCATTTGGATGTGCACTCAAATATGAGTTTTTTTATCGAAAGAGACATTTTGATTGTGACCGTTTGGAGGCACAAACATGATGAAATTGTTGTACACACTTATGACCGTTTGGATGCGCACACGTTGATGAGTTTGCTGTGATGAATTATGATTAAGATAATATTTGATTATGTTTCCTGGCCGCCGGATGCTCGTGTTTGAGATAATGCGATAACATCATTGGCATTCATTTTGTTTCCATATTCTATTTTGTAATGGATTTGTAAGATCGTACTGCATACTAATTTTAGATCATGGAAATTGGAAAGTATTTTATAAGTTGCATGGGGATTAAATTTTAAAAAGAGGGTCGATCGTCGAATGGAAATAGTGATAGGATATTTGCATCATGAAAACGGATTGTATATTGGAGGCGCATATATTATGATACTGGTGTACACTCACTGTCAGAATCATATTATGATAACAATTAAATCTTATTTCTTTGGGTATGCTCTGAGTCCGATTCCCAATGTTGTTAGCTAGAGTTTCCATTTTTTTTTACTTTTTCCACATTTTGATGGTTTGGATTTGTTAGTTAAATGTTATCCCTATTTGTGGTTTCCCACTTTCACTTGGAAAGGAAAGGCAGACACAGTTAGATCATAGCAGGGAATCTATTAGCTTGGTTTCATTTAGTCTACAGAGTAAATAGTGACCAGTGTCGTCGGATATCCGACATTATATCATTTCCAAGGATGTCAGATATCCAATAGTATATCATGCCCTAGGAGTCGGATATCCGATATCTATTCTCCAACGTTAACTATGCTCAATTTGTCGGATATCTGACGAAAGGTTATATTGTAAAATCTATAAATTTTGAAACATTTCGACATGTTTTCTATACAAGCGACGGTTTGCAGTTTTTTTTATTTGGCAGACTGTTTTTCATTATTTCTATTGTTTTTTTATAAAAGCAAGCGAAGTGTGGAGCTTGATTTTCTAATATCAATAATCTTCATTCAAGCTCTTTACGAGAAATGTCAAATAGCAATATTCCTGATTCAGACGAACAAAATCGACAATTGCTTGCTAGATTGTGGGATGGAGTGAAAAGAAGGGGTGATGGGAAATGTTATTGTCCATGTAGTCAATGCAGGGGATTTAAGTGGAGAAGAATAAAGATCTCAACAGCCAAAAAACATTGTAGGGAACATGGACATGCTGAGGGGGGACATGAATATCATCCAGTTGTAATTTTTGCATTATATATGTTTTTATTTTGATTGCTTTTGTAAATGTATGTATTATTTTAATATTTCTTATATTAACTTTTATCTATTGATGGTTTCATGTAATTATAAAGTTAATACATCCTACGACATATCGTCCGGAGGAAGTTCTTTTAGAACAAGTACCAAAGGAACATGGAGCTATGAATAATGGAGAACAAGTTAATGATCATATTGAAGAAGATGATCATACTGATAACATAGTTGAAGATGATGGTATAAATACTTTGATACATGATTCATTTCATGTTAGAATGGATGATGATGATGATCATGATCATGAAAATGATGATAATTTTGATGATATTCATGATTTACCTCTTCTTGAGAAGGAATACAAACCCCTTTACGAGGTCTCCAACACAAATCTTCTCTCTTCTATATTGTTGATAATGAACTTGAAGGTTATGAATGGTCTTTCAAACATATCATTCACGCGAATGTTAAGGTATGTAATATATTCTATCACATAATATATATGATCGTCTAATAATTTTATTGTTAATTCATAAGTCAAATTAATACGGATGAAATGTGTTTCATTAATATTATTTCTATATTATATTAACTAGATTTTTATTTTTATTTGTTGTAGCATGATAGGTGAATATTTGTTACCACCATAAAAATTTTTACCTTGCACATATTGAGATTTATCTGCCATCATGAAATAAATTGACATGCAGTATGAAGCAATTCATGCATGCCTTGATGACCATGTTCTATATTATAATCAGTATGAATTTGCAACAGAATGTCCGGAATGTCATATCAGTATATATCGAACATATCAAGTAACAAAAAAGGTGCCTTGCAAGGTTCTTCGTTATATTCCCAATATTCCACGTTTGCAACGACTGTTCAGGTGCAAAAACATAGCACAGTTTATGGATTACCATGTACAGAACATAAGTCAAGACGACATTATTCAAATTCCTGCAGATGGGTCTGCATTTAGAGATATGGAGGAAAAATGGTCTCACTTTAAATAAGAACCTCGTAATCCTAGGATTTCTTTGGCAGTAGATGGTGTCAATCCATTTTCAATGATGAGATCCATTTACTCGGTATGGGCTATTTTTGTTATCAACAATAACACTCCTCCATGGTTGTCAATAAAGAGGGAGCACATAATGTTGTCGATGATTGTTCCAGCTATATTGTGTCTACAACTTTTTTTTTAATGTAGTGGCATCTCATTTGTCATATTTTGTCACATAATGTCATATATATATTTATTTATTTTCTCTTGTGCAATATGGTTTATATATCTAAATAGTACGTCTCATAATTATATTTTTTATATGTTCCAATCAATCAGGTAAGTACGACAAGTCAAAGATATGAATGTATATATCAAACCTCTTATTGACGAGCTACTAAAGTTATGGAATGGAATTAGTGTCAAAGCTCAATTTACGTCGCATTTGTGATCTAGACTCCAATAAAGATTTCAAAGGGGAGTACACGAAGGGGAAAGGTAGATCTAGGAAGGTGAAAGGTAATATAACACATTTGACTGTTGATTTATGTATATATATCATACATATTCTATTTTTATATTCAATATTTTGCATCAATTTAGAGTGTAATATACTTTGTTAAGTGACTATACATTTGTATTGAATTTTAATTTTATTGTCATCAAACAATTGGTCGAGAGTGGGATGCAATTCATTTATACATCGCAAACAATCTTGACTGGATGAAGGTATGGATTGAACGATGTGAACAATCTGGTCAAGGAATATCATGGGAAGGTGTGGCTTCATTGGTTAAAGTTGCACATCACAATGGAGATACCAATCTAACACAAAGGGAAATCGATTTAGCATATGGTTTAAAAGATAAGG